>CATIWR010027136.1:0-48558 GCA_949677035.1 Omphalea diandra
ATATATATATCTATCAAAAAAACTCACCCATCTATATATATATATATATATATATATATATATATATATATATATATATATATATATATATATATATATTCATTTTCTTTAAGTTTTGTATTTGACTCATTTATTTTGTAAAATAATTTCTTTATTTTACATTTTAAATATTATTTTAAAAAATAAAACTATGTATGGCACGAGTTCTCTCACGTTTTGTATTTTATCCATTTATTTTATGTAATTATAAATTTTAAAATAGAATATTCAAACGCATACATACTGACTTTTTTAATTTATGTCAATAACCTACATTTTTCTTTAACACTGTATTTGGTAAAAATGAATATAAAATTTTATAAAATTTATTTGTAAATTCAAAATCTGTATGTTTAGTTTAAATAAAAATTATTTAAAATTTACTTAATTCAATTTATGAAATTGAATATAATGAAACTAAATATCAGTAAAATAACTAGAATTTCTAAATGAATTCCATATTTATAAATCAATATATTTCTTGACACTACCCTTGGTTTCCATTATTCACCTTTTTTTTTTTTTTTTTTTGGTCATCTTATAATAAGAGAGAAAGAATTGAACTAAAAGACCCGTAGATCTTTGATTAAATACACAACCAACTATGTCAAGTTTAGGATACCTCTCCATCATTATATAAACCTGAAATTAGGCTTGATGCTGCCAGGGTACCAACTGTGCAATGTTGGTAAGGTCCTAAATATAGCATTAACGTAGTTGATATCGTAATCCTATGAATGTTTTTCTAGATATATGGGGTCAGGCTCCATTATTGTTGTCTGAACTTGCTCACTGTTAAATCAAATAAATGAAAAGGTTGCCCACTTTCAGGGTTTAATAATTTACAATGGAAAATCCTAAAAAGTAAATAGGCAAGGGAGTCACAAATGAGAAAATTATGGAAAGAGGGGCAAATTAGTAACCAATCACATATATGGTGCACATAGATCGAATAGGTAATAAAGTTTTATTTTTTTTAACAAATAAAGTATTTAATTGAATTCTTGATTTATTTCAAACATAATTTTATTTGATTTAATATGCCAAATATAAAAATTCGTTTATAAATGAAATGAATTTTTAATGAACTTAAACCAAAATATAGTGCAAGTAAAATTATAAAAACATATATTTATAATATATGAAAAGGTTTATTGAGATTGATCGAGTCTGATCTAGGAAGGTGTTTATGTTATCAGTTGTTGAACGTGTATGGTACCTTTTTTTTTCCCCTAGCTTTTCGACATTGCAGGGAGTGGAGAGCATTGCTCAACCAAAGTACAGAGAGATGCAAAATATACAACACAAGACTCCTTGCGCATTACTTACAGAGTCACATAGAAAACTAGTTGAAGAAGGCGAGAAATGGATGAAGGATACTGCTGAATCCTGCACAGTTTGTGGCTGCTCTTTTTGTTACAATTATGTTTTCAGCAATATTCACAGCTCCAGGAGGTTATGATCTATATGGGAACCTGCTATACTTGTATCAGAATTTATTTATTGTTTCCTTAGTGTCTGATGCAATGTCATTATTTGCTTCCGCATCCTCATTATTGATATTCTTAGGAATCCTGACATCACGATACCGAGAAGAAGATTTCCTCAAGTCATTGCCCACCAAGTTAATAATAGGTCTTTCCACTCTTTTCTATAGCCACTATGATGATAACATTCGGGGTCACTCTGGTTATCTTTCTTCGAGAACGTATTGCTTGGGTTTCCTTTTCAATTATTCTGCTTGCTAGCCTTCCAGTTACTCTGTTTGCTCTTTTGCAATTTCCCCTTCTTGTTGAGATTTTCTTCTCGACATATGGACCTGGCATTTTTGACAAGCCAAAGAAGTGGTGGTTCTTTTGACCAGAATTATATTTGAATTTTTGAGGCAGAGGTAGAGATTTAGAGACATAAACTATCTTTATGGATTTTATTTATTTATTTAGTTGATTAATTTGGCAATTGCTATTATAATGTGTCATGTTATTTGTTGGTTGGACAAAGGGAGCATACTAGCCATAATTGGAAGAAGATTGCTGTATTGTTGCAAGTCTTATGCCTTTCTTTTCTCGATTATTAATATTATGAATAATAATTTGTTTAGTCATGTAACACCTTGGCCTCATGAGTCTTTTTACCTAAATAATTTCACTAATTTAGATCATGGAATCTAGCAATATGAACTCCTAATTGATTTTATCCTTAATTTTCTTACATAAACTAGTAAGTGAAAATAATGAAACACAAAATTCAATAAAAGGATAAACAACAACAAGGGTCTATTACTCTCTCTCTCTCTCTCTCTCTCTCTCTCTCTCTATATATATATATATATATATATAACTGAAAAAATAAAAATATTAATAAACTCTCTAAATAACAAAAGTCATTTTCAAAATTCTTTTTGCAATAAAATAATTATCAATACCTTTTCAAAATCTCAAAGTAATCTTATTATATACATATATAATAATTATCTCACTAGAGAAATATCAATTTATACAACTTTATTGTTTTCTAACATTTACAAATTTTTGTATCCAAAATAAAATAATTAAGATTCTCAATAAATTTTAAAATTAATAAAAAATACTAATGAAATCACATATGCACTTAACTATGTAATCTACCGATCCTTAGCAGCAATGTGAAAATGTCTCACTTTGCAATTCAAAACGCAAATCCTAGTCATACACGCATGGACTCAATATCTTCAAAAGGCAACCACTGAACTTATGCCCTAAAGTAATGTATATACTATGTGTTATCTTAGAGATAGTGTAATATCTATATATGTGTGATGCCCAACATCCAATGTGTGATCTCATGAATAACATAATTAAGTGCATACTCTTTTATCTAGCTATAATATTACTCATCTCTTACTCATCTCATATAATATAATTCAAATTAATTTTCTAACTAGAAATTATAATAGAATATACTTCTATTTAATAGAACCAAAATATCAATTTTTTTCTAATTTCAATAAAATATAATTTCATTTTTTAATTTCTTCATTAAAAGAATTATTAAAAGAAAAGCAATTGAAAAGCATTCATAAATATATTAAATAAAAAACATGTTATATGTAAATCCATTCCCTTGCATTTAATATCAAGTAATCAATCAATAAAACATTTTTAGAAAATAATCTTTTAAATTAAAATTAATCCAAAATACATTTATTCACTAATTAGGATTTAATGTCAAAATAATTATTCCATAAATTAATTTCAGAAAATAATTTCAAAGCATATGTATGTAGTAATTAAAACAAAATAATTTGTTATAAGATTATCTACTCTTCAAAGCTATAAACCAATTACTTCTACTTAATTTGCTAATTCTTTTTCAAACAAATACTCCAATAACTACCTTTCTAAACATATGCAAACATAATTTAGAAATATAATCTATCTACTTATAATTTTTATCTAATTCTAATATTATTTTTAATAATTCTATTTATTTCTCTCTCTAATTAAATTAGTTAATTTTACTAAAAATTTAATAAAATCTCCTTCATAATTTAAATTATTCTTCTCATAAAATATGTCTAATTTCTACAATAAATCACAAAATATAGTGCACATTCGGCCTCCAATCGTTCACTATAATTTCCTTTCAATTTTTTCGTAAATCCATTAAATTTCATTTAAATATATAAAGTCATCAATTTATTATCATGTTCATAATTGTCACACAAATCTCTAATTAACTTAATTATACTCATAATCTATTACATTTATTCTATAAAATATCTCAATAATTCTATAATCCTAAATAATTGCCTTAACTTCAATTAATTTCTGTAATTATAATAAACTTTCATAATTCACATAATTTACTTTAAAATCGCCACTAAACATCAAATTATCATCAATTATCTATCAAAAATTCAATTATTTTCATAAATATCTCAACATTTATACATATCCATTTCTTAGCATTTAATATCACATAATTCCTTAATTTCATATTTTAGGACATAATTTAGAGCTATCAAAAAATTAATAAAAGTTTTGTAAAATCTTAACAGACTTCTAAAATTCATGAGATTTAAACCATAGCAACAAGGATAAAATTTTCTATCATAAATTGTCATTGGGCCCAATAAAGTCGCTGCTGAACCATTGCGCGTGGTGGCTGAAATTCATCGCCAGTTATTATTGAAAAATAGCCAAAATCATATTATAGTTCGTCCTTCTAGGAGTTTGTAAAAATTCATTAGGTCATCTTTAAGTCTAGTGTTTGTCCAAAATCATTCAAAAATCAAGATATGGTCGAAATTTTTATCGGTGATTTTATCACCATCTAACCTCTGTTTCAGATGAATTAGATGTCCATGAAAAATCCTTGAAAAATGCCTTTTATAAAAACTAGAATCACCTTGATTGGAAAGTTATGAATCTTTAAATATTCTGCCTTATTCGCGACATAAACCACCGTTTGTCCCTGGTTTTTGTGCCATTTTTAATGTTTCTAGGCCAGATTAGGCCGGTCGACTGCCATTTATCCACTTGCTGTTTACCTTTCTCGCGCTGGGCTTGGTACAAAAGCTATCTCGTTTCCCCCGCTTTTTTTTTTTTTTTTCATGTTTTCTGTCCTACTGTTTGGCAAGCCCAAAACAAAGCCGAAATAATGTCTTGGTTGGTCTATTAACCAAGACCACACCTTTCCTTTATAATAATAATAATAAAAAAATAAATCATCGCCACAATAATTAATTTTATAAAATAATTTTAAATCTCATAAAAATAATTAAATCATTTTCATACATATGTTCTTAATATAGTTTTATTAATATTAACATAAATTAAATCTCTCATAATTAAATTCTCACAAATTAAATACATTAAAGTAACTTAAATAAAATAATATTTTAATATTAATTTCATAAATCTCAATTTAATTCACACTTAAAATAATTAATAAAACTTCTTTAAGTCCTTAAAATTTTCAATCATTAAATATACTTTCTTTACATAAAACTCATCTTGAAAATACTAAATACTATTACATACTCATTAAATTTAAATCCCTAAATATGTAATATTCATAAGACATAACTTATGAACTTAGTTTTATAATAAATAATATAACTTTAATTAAAATAATATCATCATTAACATAAAAATTATTTCTGTTAAAAATACTAACATATTCATTAAATAATTAATTTAAAATTGATTAAATTATTGAAACTCTTAATCGCATCTACTTAAATAATTTAGAATCTACTTTAAAAATATTTTGCTCTTCTTAAAATTAAATTAACCACAATACTAATTATATATATATATATATATATATATATATATATATATATATATATATATATATATATATATTCTTAATAAAAATTACTCTTATATTATTTTAGCTAAATCCAAAATTCAAATAAAACCATAATTAAATATGTTTAATAACATTAATATTTATAGCTCTAGAAAAAATATAATTTATAAATTTTGGGATATTACATTTCTCCCACCCTTGAGAAATTTCATCCTCAAAATTTTAGTGCTAGCCTTATAAACCACTAGCATAAAAAGTGTTGTGGATGCTAAGGAGAGAATGTTTGAAGAACATGTGACCTCAAGGCATTAGACTCACTCCTCTGCTTTGAATGTTGTATTTTGAATGATAGCAAAACTATAACAAAATGAAGAAAAGTTTTAATGTTTATACTTTAGTGTTTTTGGTTGATTGAATAGATTTGGCGAACGCTAAACGAAGAGATTATTATGAATGATAGAGGAAGAATGTTTGGAGAATATGTGACCGCAAGACCTGATGAACATTAAAAGGTCAAAACAAGTTCAATGGGCATTATGCAAGTTCATTAAACCATTCAACGAGCATTGAAGGATGAACAATAGATGTTAATTGAATGTTGCAAATTGCCAAACTCTTCTGGACCTCGCAACGGGCGTTGTCCCTTTACAACAAGCATTGGAGAAGTGTTCTATGTTGAGCTGTGTTAGACCTCGTCACGGCCGTTGAAGTCTCGTAATGAGCATTAATCTAGCCTAGCAACAGGCGTTGCATATTCACAATAGGTGTTAAAAAAGTTTCCAAGATTGAGCTAAAGCTTCTAAAACTCAAAATAAGCATTGACCTTTCTCAACAAACATTGAAGGAGTTTCTGACAAGAATTGCAAATTGCTCAACATGCATGAAAAATAACTATGCAAAGTTTGAGAAATAAAGCACCAAGTTCAAGATTTCTAAAAATAAACAATGGACATTATTTTTGCTCCAACAAGCATTACAGTCAAAGCCAACGAGCATTGAATGATGGACAATGGGCATTGGAAGTAACCATTACAAGTTCAACGAGGGTTGATGAAGAACAATAAGTGTTGTCTTCTCTAATGGCTAGTTTTATAGAAAAGCTGTTAGACATAACATCAACTGTTCCAACTGCTAGTTTTGGAGTTTGGCTATATAAGATGCATTTTTTAAGACTAGAAAGATTAGAAAGTTTCGAAAAACTTTGTGAATAACTTGTAAACGTTTTAGCAAATTTTTATGCAAACTTTTTTGGTGTTGCTTATATTTTGGGTAAAGTGAGAATACTCTATTACTCTTTTTGAGAGTAGGTTTTCTTAAGTACTGATAATGTATTTATTACCTGATTTGAGAGACATTGACACTGTTTGAATCTATCATTATTAGTGGTTGTAAATGTTGATATTGTGCTTAGAAAAATACCAAGGGAAGGTTCTTCCTTAGCCTAGAAAAGGAAGATTTTGTTCTTGAAGCAGAAAAAAGAATATATAGACCTAAGTGAAAGTTTGAGAGTGGAGTAGGTATGTTGTCAAACCACTGTAAAATCTTTGTATTGATTTGTG
The DNA here is from genome assembly GCA_949677035.1 of Omphalea diandra. NCBI lineage: Eukaryota > Viridiplantae > Streptophyta > Magnoliopsida > Malpighiales > Euphorbiaceae > Omphalea > Omphalea diandra. Next base: position 6,897 of record CATIWR010027136.1, read on the forward strand.
TGTGTTGCTTTCGCAATATTTGGTTGTGTTTGTTTACAACCCAATTCATCTCCCCTGTTGGGTTGCCTCATCTGCCACTCATTTCAACCAAAAGTTACTTCGCTTCTGTTATACCATTCTAACACTAATATCACAATCATATAATTTGTAACATCCTATATTTGTTTTTATAAAAATAACTTTATTGATTTAGACATTAAGGTATGTTTATAATTTATTTTGACTTGAGTTAGAAGTATAATTTGAGGTTTTAGATGTAGTATTTGAGGTTTTAGATGTAGTATATGATATCTAGAAGTAGTAATGGTCATTTTGTTTACAATATTGATATATTTAGTTTGAGGGCATTTAAGTAATTTTATAATAAAGAAAATTTTATTAAGTAATCAATATTAATTATTTATTTATTAGAGAAAATAATTACTAAATAATTTATAATTTAGGATTGATTGATTGATTGATTTTACAGGTTAAAATATTATTTTATTTAAAGACTGAATTAATTTTAAAATCAAGTAAAACTATAAGGACCAAAGGTAATTCAGCTAAGTTAACTTTGTATATATAGTCATGTTTGTACAGGACTGAAGGTGGAGTCGTTTAGTGCATGGAATTAGGGGTGTAAGTTTCATAGTATTTAAATGGTATACCGCTAAAACTGTACTGTTAATACTAGTTGATCTCAATAACGAAAAAGTGAGTAGTAGTTTTAGTATTAAATTTAATTTTTGGTGGCATTGGTTTTGATGTTGGTTTTGTAAAAAATATTAAATGATAACTTTCGGTATACTGTTAAACAAAATGTTGTGTTTTAATGCAATACATTTGGGGTATTCAGTAACAATCATTCTCCTTTCTTCAATGCATTATTTCTTTGCTCCATTCTCCATTTGTCATTCCTTTTCTCCTCTCTTCAACAACCATTCTCAATTTTCCTTTCTTTCCTTTAATGCATCGCTCTCTTTGTTATCTTTATCTCTTTGTTTCAATTGAATCTCTCTTTTTTTTTTCTTTCCTTCAACACCCCTAATCTCAATTCGTTCGATCTTAATCAACTTTTTCCCTTTGTTTTGTTCTCTCATCCAACTTTATTCTTGTAAAGGATAATCATTACCCATTCAACTCTTATTTAAATGTTTCCATTAACTTTAAACTAGTAAAGGATAGTTGTTATATATTGTGTGTAAACTCTTACAAGTGCACAAATTATTTCAAGTAATATAATGAAAAGTAGAGATCTATAGGCCCTTGTGCACTAAGAAAAAGAGTTGAATTGGTGAGAAATTTCAAATTTTAGAGGGAAGGTTTGTTAAACAATAAATAGAAGGAATAAAAAAAGAATAGAACACACAAAGTTTTATAGTGGTTCGGGTATTAACCAACAACCTTGCATCCACTCTTCAATTCTTCCACTTGGGTATTTCATTAATATTCAATAGTGTTTTAAAGCTCACGCCAAACTTTACAACTTGTGTTTTTACAAGGCTCACACATAACCTTACTAGTATTTCACAAGGCTAATACTCAACCTATATAAGAGTTTTCTAAAGTTGACTCTAAACCTCAAATAAGAGTATTCTATTATAAAGGTTGACTCTTAAACCCAAACCAACTAGCATTTAATGTTCACACCCAACAACAACAACACAATTACAAGAAATTGAAAACTTAAAGATTGAGAAATAAAATTGTAAGAGTTTGTTATAATGAATGTTATTCTCTTGCATTCAAGTTTATTTGGTGGTGTATTTATAGGCTACAATCACTAAAGAGATGTTACAAATAAAACTATTTTTAAATCTCCAAAATATGCTAGGCAAATCCTGTATTTGTTGGTTGTTAGATGAAATTCATGATCGAGACCTTCATTCATGGTCACGAGATTCATGTAACCTTATCTGTGTATAACAACTTGTCCATGTGGCATTTAACTATTGGTTCTTAAAAAAAAAATAGTCATTGCATTTTTTGAGTAATGGTGAAATTCGTTGTCTCTATTTTCCTCTTTGGACGGGATGCCCATCACAAAATCATCTGCTTGAATAGAGAAGTTGCTTCATCAAATTCATAATTGCTACAATTCTTTTCGTTACCATGAAATTTGATCTTTCAATGGTTCTTTGGGACATCTGGCATGATTTGGTTGAAGGTTTGGCTCCCTCTAAGTGAATGCAAAAATTGCAATCGAGACTATGGATGCGACATGCACCGTGAAATCATCTATATAAGATTCTTTTAACTCTTTTAGAGGATAGTAATTGTAAGCTTCTTCTTCATGACTGCAAATTAGCATGCAAATTTGAATCTTTAAGATTGAGGCTTCCATTCAACTTTCAAAGTGGTCTTAGCTAAAATTTGTAAGATCAACACTTGAAATTGACATTAGAACCTTTTAATCTATATTTACAAGATCAAAAGAGAGTTTTGACTTAGGCTTAACTAACCTAGTCCAACTATCTCCCTTTTTTTTTTTATTTATTTTATTTTGACAACTTAAATTGAATTTTTAAGGGATAAAGTTTGCATAAGTGTATTCTAGAGTGTGCGTATTCTAGATTGAATTTGCAAATGGTTAAATTGAAATCTCATATGCTCCCCCTAAATTTATACTCCCCTTCAACTAAGTACATGTAATCTCTCCCCATTTGTAAAGATCAAAAAGAAAGTTAAGTGCAATGACAAGCAGTAAGAGTATCACAATTATAAGAAGGAACATCATTCATTAAATCAAATGTGCATTAAGCAATCATAAAGAGAATATAGGTCAAACTTTTATTATTAAAAAATAAAGATACATAATAAATTCAAACATATAACTATGTTTGATCACATGCTTTGGCCAAAATTAAAATAGAAAAGTTAAAATAAGAAATAAAGCTCAAAGAAAATTAGAAGGTAAGAAAGATGTCATCAGTATTATCATCACTATCTTCAATAAATTCTTCATCTCCTCATTGGGCTTCATCTCCTTTTTCGTCTTAGGCTCATTTTTCTTCTTCGATATCTTCCCATTCTTCAAAGTTAGGAAGATCACATAGAGTAGCGCCAACATTCTCTTGAAGGTGAACCAAGTCACTATGAAGGTGAGAGAGAAGAAGAAACCTTCTCTTGATCATTCTCATCACCTTGTCAAGTTTCTTATTGATGAAGGAATAGGCTATTGGGGGACTTCTTCAATCACTAGCCTCTTTCGTTTAGAGGCATGAGTTGTCCCTTATTTCTTTGCCCCATATGATCCCAAGGTATAGACATAAATGTCATGATGAATGGCCTTGGCATTGATCAAATAGGTTATATCAACAAAGTTTTAGGATGGGAGATATCTTTTATGAGGAATTTCTCATTCTTATCATTTAGAGCCTCCACAAACCTATATGAGATGGAAAAAGAAATTGGTTGTTAGGTTTGGTGCTCATATGGATCAATTGATCTACAAGATATCTTCTAGTTTGAATGGATTTGTTTTTAGTGAGACAGAAGAGGAAAGCTAGGTCTTTTTAAACTTTTTCATTCCCATCACCCATAGCATTGATGGAAAAGATAATGATTTTGTGGAGGAGCCGATTAGTTAGGGTTTTAATGTATTTAGTAACTTAAGTTCTAGGATCATATTTGGTTTTTATTGGAATTTCATACCTAAAATATATGATGTCAAAAGAAGATATAATGAAAGGAACATTATCTTCAATTTGGAAATTAAAAAGGGAGGAAAGTTAGTGAAGGTGATGAAGTAGGGATCCCCAAAACCCTTAAAAATAAGACCATACACGCTTGCTTTAGACTCTACTCTTCGACTAAGAGTTACGGTGCATATAAATTCTTGTATGATTTCTTCATAGCTTGTTCTTCTTAAAAGATGAATTCATTTAAGCTAAGGTTAGAGAGAAATGCTTGAATTTCTCCTTTGATGCCCAAAGTTTCAAGAAGAAAGGAGGCTGGTATCTTGTTAGGTTGGATGATCTTTTTAGTGTTGGCCTTATATCCCTCATTCTCTTCTTTAATGATTCCCTTCATGAGATGAAGAGGATAAAGACCTTAAGGTTAGACAACACCCTTCCCCCTTTTTTACTCTAGTGAACTTTTTGGGTGCCATAAGAGTAGAGGAAAAGAGAATGTAGGTTAGAGTCTAAAAAGGGATGAGATGAGAGGTATGAGGAAGAAAATGATAAAGTGGAATAAATAGGTTTGAAGGAGGCTTAAATAGGCAGAGAATGTGAGGAAATAGTTATAAAATGGTAAAAAAAAAAAAAGAATTAAATGAGGAACAAACAATGTTTGATTGTCAAATCAATCAATACCCAATGGTTATAAGAAATTGCGAACATTATATGCTTATCACAATTGTTATTTATGAAAAATTTAAGTAATGGTCAAGAATTCCTTAAAAAGGGTCAAAGTCAGTGGTCTACAAATTTGAGATTTGAAAATTTTTATGCTAGCTATCATATGTCGTGATGAAGAATTTGACAAAAGTGACTTGTAAGTAGCAACCATGAACTTTGAATCCCGATCGCAAATTACAAGCCATTTTTGAAAAATCATAAAAGAAATAATGGCCCAAACATAATGTGATCAACATGATATTATGATGATTAATTCAAGCAATTTGACATTGAAAAGAACAAATGCACAATGAATTAACACATCTACAACATTCAACACAACACATTAACATGCAATTACCAATCCTATCAAATAATGAACTAATATTGACAGGCATAGTGAAATGCATAAACTGAGATAAATTTTCACCCTAGGGAACTTCCATTTAGCATCCTTAGTTCCCTCTTGATAAAGTTCACTCTTTCTTTCAATAAGGGATTTAGTGAAAATATCCAAAAGTTGGTGATTGGTATCAATAAATTCTAACACCATATTACCATTTTGGACGTGATCTCTTAGAAAATGATGCCTAATGTCAATATGCTTGCTTCTTGAATGTTGGATGAGATTCTTGAAAAGATTTATTTTACTTATATTGTCACATTTAATGAGAATGTGATCAACATCTTTTCCATAATCCTTGAGTTCTTGTTTCATCCAAAGAACTTGGGTGCAATAATAACCCGCCGCCACATATTCCTCTTCGATGGTGGATCAGACAATCGAAACTTGATTATTGTTAAATCAAGAGACTAAACATTTAACTATGAATTAGTGAATTTTAAAAATGCTCTTCTTATCCATCAAAGTACTAGTACAATCTGCATCTAAATATCTAAAAAGACTAAAAGATGAACTTCTAGGATACCAAAGTCATAAATGTAATGTGTCATGCAAATACTTGAGAATTCTTTTAATGACATTCATATGAGATTTCTTAGGATAAGATTGAAATCTAACACATAAGTTAACATGAAACATGATGTCCGGTTAGAGTAGAGAGCTAGTCATACCTTTATACTTCTTTTCATCAATAGGCTTACCCGATTAATTTTTGTCTAGCTTGATAGTTACATTCATTGGAGTCTTTGCTACGTTGCATCATTCTATGCCAAATCTTTTGAGTAAATCCTTTGTGTACTTGGCTTGGTTGATGAAGATGCCCTATTTGGTTTGCTTGATTTGAAGACCAAGGAAGAACTTGAGCTTACCCATCATGCTCATCTCAAACTCCCTAATCATACACTTAGCAAATTCTTCATAAAGAGATTCATTAGTAGTACTAAATATAATATCATTAACATATATTTGTATAATGAGTATATCTTTATTATGCCTTTTGAAAAATAAAGTACTATCAACTTTGCCTTTTTCAAAATCATTTTATAAAAAAAATGAGCTAAGCCTTTAATACTAAGCTCTTGGAGCTTGTTTTAAACCATATAAGTCATTAGTTAATTTGAAAACATGATTTGGAGAAGCATGAGACTCAAAACTTAGAGGTTGTTCAACATAAACTTCCTACTCAATGAAACCATTTAGAAAAGAACTCTTCACATCCATTTGAAAAAGCCTAAAATCCATGTGACATGCAAATGCTAAAAGAATCCTAATGACCTCTAATCTTGCTACGAGGCTAAAGGTTTCATCATAATCATTGCTTTTCTTTTGGTTGTAACCCTTTGCAACCAATCCAACTTTATTCTTTGTAACAACACCTTGCTCATCTAACTTATTTTTAAACACCCATTTGCATCCCACAATCGGGTGTTCCTTAGTCCTAGGAATAAGTTCTCAAACTTTGTTATTGGTTGAGTTTCTTTTGCATAGTTATCACCTAACTTATCATCAAGAGCCTCATTAAGAGATTTTGGCTCAATTTGAAAAACAAAGGAAAGATTATTATCTAAAGCATGTAATTGAAATCTAATACTTAATCCCTTAGATCTCTTACTAATGATAAGATCTCACACGGGTGATTCTTGGAGCATCTCAAATCCTTGGGTAGTTCTTGAGCTTGATTTTCTCTTATTATGGTTGAGGTTCTTCAACTTCTTATGATGACTTACTATGTATAAGATCAATCACAATTTCTTTTGACATTGAATCAAGCTCCAACGTCTCAAAGTCACCTATAAGATTATCAACAAGAGAACCTTTAGATTCATCAAATATAATATTCATAAACTTTTCAACCACCATAGTCTTTTTGCTAAACACCTTATAGGCTTTGTTAGTAGTGGAATAACTAAGAAAGATATCCTCATCAGTTTTAGAGGAAAATTTTGCAAGACTGTCCTTGTTATTAAGTATGTAGCATTTGCACCTAAAAACTCTAAGGTATGAAAGCTTAACATTTCTTCCATTCCATAACTTATAAGAAGTTTTATTTAGAATGGGTTTTTTGAAAACACGATTTGCAATATAACAAGAAGAATTGATGGCTTTGGCCTAAAAGTAATTTGGCAAGGAATGCTTATTAAGCATGGTTCTAGCCATCTCTACCAATATCTTATTTTTCCTTTCTACAACAACATTCTATTGTGGTGTTACAGGAGTAGAAAAGTTGTGAGAAATCCCATTCTCCAAATAATATTTTTCAAAATATTAATTTTGACATTCCTTTCCATGGTCATTTTTAATAAAAGAAATGGAGTAACCTTTTTCATTTTGAACTCCTTTAGCTAAACTTTTGAAAGCATCAAAAGTGTCATTCTTATGAGCAAGAAAGAATACCCAAGTAAACCTAGAGTGGTCATCAACTAGGACAAATGTATAATGTTTTCTACTAAGAATAACACTCCAAGTAGGTCCAACTAAGTCCATATGAATGAGTTAAAGAGGTCTAAAAGTACTTAAAATATTTTTTATATTAAAGGACATTTGGTGTTACTTCCCCATTTGCCAAGGTCCACACATCTTATCTTTTGTGAACTTGTGCCAACCAAGATTCTTTGCTAATAGAGACAAGACATTTAAATGATTGCTTAATTATCTAAGTCAATTAAGTAGGTATTGCCTCTCCTTTAACCCTTAAAAGCCACTTTCTTATCCATCAAGGTGGTAACACAACATTCTCTAAGGTCAAAGGTGACTTTATTACCTTTATCACATAATTGACTTACTTTTAATAAATTATGTTTCAATCCTTCGACTAAAAGAACATTATCAATAAGAGAGCAACCTTTCTTATTAACAATTCCAATGCCAATTACCTTACCCTTGGTAGTATTTCCAAATGTGACATTGCGACCATCTTTTTCTTTAATGGCTATGAATAACTTTTTATTTTTGGTCATGTGCTTTAAGCACCTACTATCCACATGCTAATCATTATATTATTTGGTGGTTTCCAAATAATCCTACAACACAAAAATAATTTACCTTTATTTAGGTGCCCAAGCATACTTGGGTCTTTAGGGCCTAAGCTTAGAAAGGTCCTCTAATTTGAGTTATGCCTTCCTAATGTAGCTAAAGACATTAATATGTCCATACCTCATGCAATAGTGACATTGGAGTTTAGATTTATAAGTATTTCTCCTATACACAACCTTGGTATGAGTGGGAGGCCTTCTCACACTTAGTTTTGAGAGTACATGCAAGTGAATGAGTGGTGAGAAGTAGGAATGAAGTTTTATCTGTGTGCCTTTGAGCATGCCTCTTGATATAAATATATGCATGATTTGTTATTTAAGACTTAGCTCTTAAGTCTTTGAGAGCCTTTCCTTTGCCCTTTAGCATAGGTGACATAGTGCTAGGAGCATTTTTCTTCCAAACAACCTCAATACTAGAATTTTGAGGTATAGATGCTCTAATGAATGTAGGAAGAGATGATACAGATGAAGAGGCTCCATTAAAGCCAAAACCATGTCTCACTATGGGAGGTTTTTAAGATACAATTAAAGTATCCAAAACTTCTTTCCCTTTATGAAATCTTGAGATGGAATTCCTAAGCTCAATAACTTCACCTTTTAAAAAATCATTTTGTTTTCTAAAAGAGTCAACAGAGGATGAAGATTTAGAAAGATTTTCTAAGGATTTTTTGAATTTTTTATTAGAAGACCTCAAGTCACTTATGAGATCATTTAAGTTTTCAAAATCATCCTCAAGTTTTGAATATTTTTTTCTTGTAAGTTTTCATTTAAGATTTGTATTTTTTCGCGTCTTAAGGTTAAAGCTTTAAGAAGCTCATCATCCATATCATCTAAGTCTTCATAATCATGATAAGAATGAGAAAAAGTATTTACCTCATTAGAGGAGTCTTCTTGAGCGAAAAAGCATAGGTTGACAACTTTTTTATCTTCTTCTTCTCTATTTGAGCTATCATCCCAAATAGCCTTGAAGCTCTTCTTCTTCTCCTTATCCTACTTTTTCTTCTTCTTGAGCTTGGGGCAGTCGAATTTGATGTGACTGTGTTTTCCACATTCATAATAAGTCACTTCATTTTTCTTGTCTTTGAAGTTAGGAGATGTTTTTTAAAGTTCCTCCTATCTTTCATTATTTTTATTAGCTCTGTGGTTTTTATTGAAAGCATGGCCTCTTCCCCTTTCTCACTCTTATCACTATCACTACAAGCAACTTCAATCTCCTTATCTTTGGTTAAGGATTTGAGAGTATGAGTCTTCTTTTTAACCTTTTCATTATTATCCTTACCTTTTCATTTTCTTCATCTCCTTATCTTTCTTCAAGGACAACTCATGAGAGAGTAGCCTACTAATAATGACATTTATCTCTATATTGGATCCTTAAATACTATAAACTTTAGCACTAAATTTTTTAAGAAGAAGAGATTTGAGAATTTTAGTGTTTACCTCATGGTTAGTGAGAATTCATCAAAATTTCTTAATGTTTGTGACAATAGAGAGGAGGCTATTTGTTAAGTTGGTGATTCTTTCATTATCCTTTAGTATGAAGAGCTCCCACTTTGTCACATACATTTCCAACCTACTTGATTTTACCAATGTAGTGCCTTCGTGATAGTTCTTCAATGCCTTCCATATCTTATGGGTAGTTAGGCCATGTTGTAGTATACCAATCTCCTCTCTTGATAATGAGCTAAAAAGAATAGTCATTGCCCTTTTGTTCTTCCTATTTGACTTTTTCCCATTTGATTTTTTTTTGTGTTTCCACCCATTATTTCTTTGGGATTAGTTCTTCACTACCATTAACCACTTTTGTTGGAGGCTTGCATTCTTTGGCTATAATATCCCACTGATCCACTAAATCACTATCTAAATAGATCTCTATTTTATACTTCTAATGTATATAGTCGATTCCATCAAAATAAGACTTGATGTGAGTATGGATTCCTTTTTGTGGCATGATATTTTCTCACTCAATTAAGGCTTTGTTTGAGATTATACTCTGATGCCACTTGTAGGCCTTTGTGCACCAAGAAAGAGGGGTTGAATTAGTGAAAAATTTTAAATTTTAAAGGAAAGGTTTGTCAAGCAAGAAATAGAAGGAATAAAAGAAGAATAGAACACACAACATTTTATAATAGTTCAAGTATTAACCAACCCTATATCCATTTCCTAATTCTTCCAATTGGGTATTTCACTAATCTTCAATAGTGATTTAAAGCTCACACCTACCTTTATAACTTATGTTTTTACAAGGCCCATACTCAACCTCACTAGTGTTTCACAAGGCTAATACTTAACCTATACAAGAGTTTTCTGAGGCTCACTTTAAACCCCAAACAAGAGTTTTTTGTTATAAAGGCTTACTCTTAAACCGAAACCCACTTAATGTTCGCACTAAATAACAACAACACAATTATAAGAAATTGAAAATTTAAAGGTTGAGAAATACAATTGTAAAAGATTTGCTATAATGAATGTTATTCTCTTGCATTCAGGTTCATTCGATGGTGTATTTATAGGCTACAAATACTAAAGAGATGTTACAAACAAAACTATTTTGAAATCACCAAAATATGCTAGGTAGATCCTACATTTATTACTTGTCAGATGAAATTCATAGTCAAGACCTTAATTCACGATCGCGAGATTCATATAACATCATTTGTATATAACAGTTAGTCCCTATGGCATTTAACCATTGGTTGTTTAAGAAAAATAGTCGTTACATTTCTTGAGCAATAGTAAAAGTCATAGTCTCTATTTTCCTCTTTAGAGATAATGCTCACCCTAAAATTGTCTTCTTGAATGGAGAAGTTGCTTCATCAATTCATAGTCACTATAATTCTTTTTGCTTCTATGAAATTTGATCTTTCAATGATTCTTTGGGACACCTGACATGATCTAGTTGAATATTTAGTTCCCTTTAATTGAATGCAAAAGTCGCGATTGTGACTACGGATGTGACATGCACTGTGAAATCATCTCTATAGGATTCTTTCAATTCTTTTAGAGGATAGTTGTAGCAAGATTCTACTTCGTGACAACAAATTAAAGTGCAAATTTCAACTCTTTGAGATTAAGACTTCCATTTAACTTCCAAAGTGATCCTAGTTAAATATCTGTAAGATCAACATTTGAAATTGACATTAAAACTTTTCAATCTATATTGTCAAGATTAAAAGAGAGTTTTGAATTAAGCTTAACTAACCTAGTCTAACATGATCGTTCCCACGAGGATTAAATTTCACAAGTACTAATAAGAATCCAATTTGTCCTATTACCTAACAATTGAATTATAAAAGAATAATTAACTTAAAAATATGAAAATTCTAAACTAAATTTAACAAACAAAATTTAAATGGAATAAAACTCTTATGAAAAATATCTCTAAGAATTGAGGTTCACCACGATACTATTCCGCAGGTATACCAAGAGTTTTATCTTCAATGTAAATGAGTTATACTTGAAGAAGGATTTTCCTAATTTACTCAATTATCTCTCTTAAACAAAATTAAGATTATTGTCATTGAAATTGTGCCAACTCTCATGAACACAAAATTTAATAACAATGTATTAAGTTTCATGATGAATCCTTGAATATCTCTAAAAGTCAAGCCTACTCTTATGGTCTTAATTTTCTAGTTTAATATGTTATGACTATCCCTATACTTTCACTCTTACTCCATTGTCTAGAATATCAGGCGTTGCATATATGTGGTCATTCATACACATAAGCAATTTAAGATCAAACATATTAAATCAAGAAACTCAACACAATTGAAGAAAAATCCCTTCATATAACCTATAAAAAGTATTGGGTTTTCACCCTAGCCCTTAGAATTAAAGAATTAATTCATTCTAGAAGAAGAAAAAGAAACAAAATTCAAGAAACCGATTGAAATTATGAGAATAAAATCCCTAAAGAAGAATAATTGTTACTTAGACAATGAATCCTACAAAAAGCTCTCTAAAATCTCCAAAAATTCTTTTGCAAATTCAATGTGGATGATAGATCTAATTTTCTCTCCTTCGATGTACCTCTTTATTGCTAAAAAATGCCTATCTTATCATGCCACTTTTTCTTTTAAAGGATAGCTCAATCTACATTTGTGAAATCTGGTTCTGCTACTTTATTTGGCTTGATGCATGGACCATGCAACTATCCTTGCACTTAACTACTAAACTGAATTTGCATTGTTGACTTGGTCAACTCTGTATCCTTACATGATCCAAAAGATGGTTCATGCAACAACCTATGCAAATCTATTAGAAATCACAATTAAGCATTTTTTTGAGAAATTCTTGTGCAAACATAAAAGAGTAAGAAAAATAACTTATTTTAAAATAAAAATATTATAATAACTAGCAAAATTCCTAATTGTACCCTTAAAATAGGTGCTAAAAGAATTCATATCACTAAAAATTTAGCTCCTTCAAATATATCTGAGATGGAGACTTGTGATTCTAACCAAGGAAATCAATTTTTTTTATAATTGTTTATGTTATTTTTATACAATCTAATGAAGAAGATTATTTGTAATTATTTCTATTCTTTATGCTTTGACAATTTATTGAGCTTTTTTTGAATCATGATCCATCTCATCCTCTGTACCAACAACTAGATTTGTTTATGACAAGTTAATTTTAGATGTTTAAATAATAATAGATTCATATTTGTATACATATTTAATTTGATTATAAAACCATCATTTAAATATCCTAGAATTATTTATTTTTTGAACTCTTTTACTTCAGTTCTATGATAAAAAAATTTTAGACAATTTAAGAGCTATTCACATATTATGATAATTCTTTTTCCTATCTAAATTAGAGGTTATTTATTATCACAAGATTTCATATTTTATCATTTCAATTTGAAAGGAAAAAGGAAATTGAAATAAGCTTTTATTCCATTTTAAATAAAAGCATAATCTTGTTCATAAACTGAAATTGAAGGCTACATATACATCATAGTGAGCTATGTTGGTTGTATGTATTTTAGAATGGGTTTATTGTGTAAGACAACATCTTTTACAATTTGAACATATGCATATTACTATAATGAGATTCTATGCCTTTCGTAAAGGGCAACAAAATGATATCTTCAGTTATTTTATGATTGAAAGTTATTTTATAATTGGTGGATTTAAAAATGACTAATAATAATTTTGTATGACTGTCATAAATAGGTTGACATGGCTGCTAATCCAATAGATCATACCAATAAGAAACATGATTCCAAACTTCCCTTATTGCCTTAAAAAATAAGAAAAAAAAGAAAGTTAACATCACTTACTTGGGATCATTTTGAGAGGATTAAAAGCAATGGCACGGTCAAAGCTAAATGTATATATTGTTGTGATGCTGTGAGTGCATACCTTAAGGTAAATGGGACAAGTTCAATTATAAGTCATTATAAAACATGTTTTCATATACCTAAAGAAGTCGATGGAACAAATCAAAAGGTACTTAATGTGCAAAAGTCTTTGAGTTTTGAAAGTGGGGATTTTATTAGTAGTAGAAGTACTAAGTTTGATCAAGAGCAAGTTAGGACAGCTTTAGCTCATATGATTATAATTGATGAACTTGCTTTTAGATTTATAAAAGAAGATGGGTTCAGAGAGTTCATAGTAGTTGCATGTCAAAATTTTATTATCACATATAGAGTTATAATTAGTAAAGATTGTTGTAATATTTTATTTAAAGGAAAAAAAATAATTTGAAGAAGTTCAATAAAAATTAGGTTGGGAGAGTAAGTATAAAAACCAAAACATGGACAAGCTTGCAATGGATTAATTATATGTGTCTTACTATCCATTATATTGATAATGATAGGAATTTGTGCAAAAATGTATTGAACTTTTATCCAATTACATCACATAAGGGTAAAGAGATAGAAAAAGCTACTAAGAAGTGTTTAAGTAATTAGGGAATTGATAAAATTAGAGCAATAACAGTAGATAATGCTAGTTCTAATCATGTAGCTATTGGGTACTTGAAAGTAAAAATAAGGCAGTGGAGTACTAGTATCATGAATTGTGATCACTTGCATATGTGATGCATTGCATATATAATTAGTTTAATTGTCAATGATGCATTGAAAGAGATTAACATTTCTCTAAAAAGAGTTAAAGCTACAGTTGGATATATTAGGTAATCACGTACTAGATTAGCCAAATTCAAAGAGTGTGTTGAGATAGAATAAATCAATTTTAAAAGTTTATTGTGTTTAGATGTTCCAACTACATGCATATAAAATGTTAGACACAACCCAAAAGTTTGAAAAAGCATTTAAGGCATATAAAGATATGGATCATTTATTTATAATTTAAATCTTAATAGGTGATGGAGAAAATAATAAAGATAACCTTAGTGCTCATAGAGTTGTAGATTGGGGACTATTAAAAGGATGGTGACTTTCTTGCAAAACTTCTACCATCTTACTGTAAGAGTTTCTGGTTCTTTATATATCACTTCAAATCTATTTTTTCATGAGATAAGTTTGTTCATTGTCTCTTGAATGAATGGGTTTGAAGTGATGATCTAGAGTTGAATGACATGACAAAAAAGATAAAAGCTAAGCATGATAAGTATTGGGGGGATGTTGAAAAAATGAATAAACTCATTTTCGTTGTGGTGGTCCTCGATCCTAGATTTAAACTTGAGTATGTTGAATTTGGGAAGCATGTGGGTGATAGTGGAGATAAATTAGCCAAGAGTGTGAGAGATGTTATATATGATTTGTTTAATGAATATTCTAGATTGTATAGGGCTAAAAATTCTTTTTGTATTAGTGACTCCTCAACCTCTCAAGTTATAAGTGAAGAAATTTCATGTGATGATCACATGAAGTAGAGTTTGTAATCCAAGTTGGGAGGATTAAGAATCAAAGCACTGGCTCTTTATCCAAGTCACAATTGGATAAATCTTTAAATGAAGAGCAAAAAAGTGATGAGAAAAAAGACTTTGATATCTTAGGGTGGTGGAAGTTGAACAAGACTAAGTTTCTAATTTTGTCTCATATGGCTTGCCATACGTTGGTTGTTCCTATTTCCATAGTAGCTTTAGAATCTACTTTTGTTACAGATGGGAGGGTAATTGATGCATTTAGGAGTTTTTTAACTCCTAAAATTGTTGAAGCTTTAATATGTTGTCAAGTCTGGTTGCATTCATCAAGAACTTTCAAGACCCTGGGGGAGGATTTAGAATGAATGAAAAATGGCACTTCTTTATTCTCTAGCATTTGTCAATTATAATTCTTATTTCCTTCTATTAGTCGATCTATTGGTTACTTGATATATAATATGTGTTATATTTTTTTTTCTATTTTGTAGCAATTTTAGGTCTTAAAATTAATTGATTCATGCTACTTTCGTGAAGATAGAGACAAAGGGTTACTATTATAATAATGAATTCTCTATCATTTTTATTTTTTTTTCCTCTTTTTGGTTTTTATTTCTTAATGAGAATTTCTTGATGAGAGTTATAATGTTCATTTGTTGAAATGTAGGGTATATATTTACTAAAAATTGAAATTTACAATATACATTTGCTAGAATTTAGGGTATATATTTGCTAAAATTTGAAATTTGGGATACATGTTTACTGAAATTTGGGTATATATTAATGTACTATAATATAAATTGGTTGAAATTTGTATCTTCTATTTGCTCAAATTTTTGTATGTTTATTGTATTATATTTGTTGGAATTTTGTATCTTATTTTTTATATTTGCTAAATGTTTTCTTACAATGTTTTTCTATGTTTGCAGAAATTTATCTTGGTTAGTATTGAGAAGAAAAAAGTGGTTATTTGGACTGAAATTTGTCTGTTTTTTTAGGATTGAAATTTGTCTATTTTTTTATGATTAAAATTTGTTTATTTGGATGAATGTATTCATCTTATTAACAAAAATGTATTTGCTATATTATGTTGTGACTTAAATTATGTTCTATTTGTTATTTGTATTGATTTAAAAAACATATTGTGATTTAGGTTTCTCCATCTGCTTTTTGGATAACGTAAAATTATTGAAATAATCAGTTTTAGATTAATGGTATTCATACTAGATATCATCAATACCGTCACTATATTGATGACATTGATTTTTATGGTTTTTATGTTTAATAGTATCGAGATCGGTATTAAATATCACTAATATTAGTATTATTCGATATTGTAAAAAATGACAGTTTTGAAGTCATGGTATACTGATTATAACCCTGCATGAAATTAAAAGAAAAACAAATAAGGAAGAGAGAGGGAGAGAGAGAAGGAAAAGAAAAGGAGAAAAAATTTTGTGGCCTATTCATTTATGGATTTTTTAGAGTTTTTCATAAATTCATTGAGATTTTTCTTAGAAGTCAATTTAATTTATATTCAAATTTAATATATATTATTTTAGATTATTTTAGTATAATTTTGATTGAATGAAATTAAGTGAATCAATTAGTTGATTGTGGGTGATTTTAGGATTTCAATTTGGTTTGACTCAAATTTGAATTATAATTTTTTCATCAGAGATTAATTGAGGAAGAAATATTGATTTTGAATTTGTGAATTTAATATATAATGGTGATTTGATCATTTACAATAACTTTGAAATCATACCAATGGTCGAACCGGGTATGTGATTAGTTTATAGTTTGACCGGTCCATCAGTCTAATTCACATATGATATAAAATATACTATATTAAATATTTATTATTTAAGTAATATAAAGTCCACAACAAAGACCAAACTCGGTTTAAAGTCAAAGTTATTTTACTAACCACAATAAAGACCAAACTCTCCCCTGAAATATTCCTTTCTTATAGATAATATAAACTCCATGACATAGTCTCTTCAACCCTTTTCTCTCGCCTCCATCCCACAACAACCCATCCCAAAAAATGGCTTTCATCACCACAAACCAAGACATTTGTCCATCCTGACATCCTCTGAACCTATATCCTAACACATCTAGATGGCCCACCATTTCCTTTACATCTTGCACTTCCACAAAACTCCATTCTCTAGCTTTGTAAGACTAGTTATATATCAATATAATACGTTCTATGTGGCCTTCTACCAATACCCCTCATCTACATAAACTCATCTCCAATTTTTCTAACGATTTAGTTCCTTCTTCTCCTCCCCCTTTCCTCTTCTCTTTAAGGGCTCCATCGCCACACCATCCTCCAATACTGATCATCCACCAAAATTAATCTCTATCATGGCTATTTACTACTTAGATCAGTCGATGGCATGATGGGTGGGGATGATTTGAGATCTATGGAACAAAAGGGAGAAAATCTAAACATCTACTCCTTTTCCAATTAAACGATGTGGTTTTGGCAAAATCAAATTTTTTCTGATTTAATTTTTTTATTTATTTTACTATTTTGTCTAGTTTTTTCAAGTTTGATAGCCATCTGATTTTAAACATGATTTTGGACCAGGCAGTCGATTGGTTCTCGATTTTACCGATCCGATCAACCGGTCCAATACAGTTTTCAAAACCGTGGTCATTTATAGGAGCAATCATAAATAATTGAATGGTTTATATAAATATATTTGAAAATCTTTTTAGAATTATAGATTTTTAGTAAGAAATTAGAAATTTTATATCTAGAACTACAAAAATTATTCACGTTGATCTTTTTATATATTAGTGATTTAAAATTTGAAGTTTAGCCAACAGTAAAAATATACATATAGAGTTATTTTCACAAATTGATTAATAATAAACTTATACAGTATAGCTATATAAAATAATTATTTTAAAATAGTAAATGATATTATTTTAATCTCAAATTTTATATGAAGTATTTTAAATTTATCTAGTATGATATAGAAAATTTTGTAATTTTGGATTATTTAATATATCATTTTAAGGGCTATTTATGATTGTTGTCTTGTGAAAGTCATTATACAGGACAAAACACTTGATGATATATTTAAAATAGTAAATAATGTCTATTTTTATATAATTTAAAATAATAAATAGTGTCAATTTTATCTTAAATTTTATATGAAGTATCTTTAACATGTTTATTATGATATATAACTTTTTATATTTTAAAGTATCAAATATATTAGTTTAAGGTCAATATATATCTATTGTTTGTAAAGGCTATCAAGTAGGATAACCTATTTGATGTTGTACTTAAAGAATAATAAATGATTTTATTTGGATATGAAAATTCATATGAAATATCTAAAATATATTTGGAGTGATATATAATTTTTATAGAATTGTCAACATTTTATCTTCAAGAGTTTTATATGATGTTTAGCATCGATTAATTATTAGGACAACTTACGTTATGGACTATATGAGAGACAAATGTTATATGATTAAATTTAGAGATTTATTTGGAATTATTTTGGATTGTTTTTAATTTCTATATAAGTTATTTGGTTTGAGGTTTAAGCTATTTTGGAGGTGTTATAATGAGATATTTTATGGTTAATGATTATAGGAATAAAATTATAACTTAAAATATTAGCTTAAAAATTATAATTGAAATATATTAGTTAATTAAAAATTATAAATGAATTTATATTTACATATTTAGGATTATAATTTTAATTAAAATTTTATGTCTTAATTACATGTTGTTAAATGTAATTACATGATGATATAGGTGGTGTTATCAATCACAAATCGACTTACATAAGTTTCGCATTGATGCTTGTATTTAAGTGAGGGATTATGTAAGTACACTTAAACTAAAAATAAATGGTTGAATGAATAATTGGATTTACGTGCATGTTTGCTTATGCACTTAAAAGTCAGGGAACAATAGCATATGTTATATGTATATATTTGTGCTTAATATATTGGTTGAAAATTGTTAGCTATGTGTAATGTAATTGTTGTTATGTGTTATGTAGATGTGAGATAAGGACTTGAGCTCTCATGGTGCACCTGGGTCATATGTACATATGTATGTAGATGTGGAATTGTAGAGAATGATTTAGTGTATTCTCCATAGTAAATCCAATTGTATATGTATATATTGGCTACAAAGCCTTAAATGTTATATGTTGGCTACCAAACTCTATATGTTATTTGTTGGCAATAAGCTCTATATGGATTACTTGATTGATTTTGTCTTAGTCTTCCCCATACATGTGATTTTATGAAACTGATTATTATTCTTAATTTATTTGATTTGTGATTGTAAATGATTTATGATGTTTACTTGAACTTAATCATGTGATATGTTCGTGTATTAGTATTATTGTTTATTTATTATTTTTTCATTAACTTCATAAGAGGTTAATACATTTTTTGCCTCATATAATGTCTCACTAAGTTGTGATTATGCTTAACCCTTCACAACTTAGTTTTGCAGGTCTTGTTTAATATCAAGTGAAGCTACTTATTTCTCCGAGCTAAGATATTGATATCTATAACTGTATTTTCCTTGAGTATTAATTATATTTGATTAGATTTATTTTTTTAATCTTTAGTAGATGGTTCCTATATATTTTTAGTGTAATTTATTTATTTTAATATATAAATTTGATATATTGTAAATTACTTAATACATTATATTGTCATTTATACATTAGGAAATATTTTAGAATAATTTTTATTATTATATTTCACTTTTGCCTCTTGAAGATTTATATTCTCCTTATTTTAGATATATATGTTGGCTAGTGATGTTGAGGAGCTTCACGCCAATCATGACCTTCAAATTTGGGGCGTGACAAAAGTGGTATCAAAGTTATAGGTTCACTGAGTTTGGGACCATTAGGAAGTTTTGTTTATTGAATCTTTGCTTATACTTCAATAATTTCATCTTTGTGAATACCTTATTTCACTTAACCATTTGTCTTGTAATCTATCAAATTCACTTACTTCTTAAATTTTTTTTTTATTTTATCTACTTATTCTATGCCTCCTATTTAGGTTCATTATTTGAATTTTTATGTAGGAATTATATTTATCATCTGTATAGAGTTATTTGTATTGTATTAAGTGACTATTTGATATTATTGTAATTATAACATATGTCTATTATTACTAACTACATGTGGCTATTGATTTGATATAAATATAAAAAGGATATGTTAGCTATATTAGGATTCAATATCATTTATTTGGACTAATTCATTAGGTGAACAATATAGATAGTTGATGTTGTATATATTATGAAGGTTTGTAGAGTTATATGAGATTATAATGTGTAGTGGATATATATGGTATTTTATTGAATTTGAGAATGGTTAATATAGTGAACTAAATGTGATTATATAAGAAACTCAAAGTTTGAGTTTATGTGTGATAAAGGATTTTAAAATATCCAGCAATAATTTTGGGAAGTTTTTATCAAAGATTATAATGATTTAGGTTCAAATGAAGAATAAATATTGAGTTTGAAAGAATTCACATATGACTTATTATGGTATAATTCTTATCTTTAATATTTTGGTTACAAAGAGAATTTTGTGACATTCATGATTTGAAATTTGTAGTGGTAATCGGTATTGCTAGTTTGAAATTTTAGAGATGCAATTTTGTGAAGAGATAAAAATATATGATGAAATAATTTTATGTGATTAATTTTATTATTTTGAATGTTATTTAACGGTATTTTATGTTTGGCTAAAAATAAATCTTATATATGGAAAATTAAGGAACTCATGAGATTGATTTTGACTTAATAGATAATTTATCTATCATGTGTTTAAAGGTTATGGAGAAAATTGATGCATGTTTTCTAGGTGATATGAGGAGATTGATAATTTGATTGATATTATAGAATTTTTTTATTATTCTAGAGAAATTTGATTATTGGTAATAACTGATAATTATATAATTAAATCTATAAGAGAGAATATAATATTTTATGGTTTCATCGATCAATTTTATAATTTTAAAGGTTTATCAGTAGTTATAAGTAATGATTTGATGTTGATTTTGTAATTGGTTTTTGATTTGTTGAGAATAAAGGAGATTGGTAAATATTAACACTTGATCTTGAAACTTGAATTCAATAGAATATCAATAAATGGATCTAGCGGAGATATATTTTATGGATAAATGCAAGTGTTAGTTTGAAAATCAAAAGTGGTTATAGAGGAAGATATTTTTTTAAAAAAAGATTATCAATATATTTATTTATTTAGAGATTTTTAAAGAGCTTAATTGTTTAATTAAAGAATTAGTAAAATCATTATTGATTAATGGCTATGGATCTTAAAGCAATTTTGCTTGGAACTTTTATTGCCTATTGTTATTCTGTTAAAGAATTAGAGATATGGAGATAAATATAGTGATTTTGAGGGTGATTTAATTACAATTAAAGTTGAGAGTTTTAAGTATGTTATTTTGGATGTAATTATTGCAAATTCAATGTCGAATTTTATTTAAGAGGGAAAAGATATATCACCTATAATTTTTCATAAGTTAATTTTGATTATTAAGGTTATATGAGGATTTTTATAAATTAATGTTTTAGCAATTTTGAGGATGAAATTATGATGAGGGAGTAAGAATACAACATTCTAGATGTTTTATAAAGGTAATTTTGGTGATCTAGGCATTAAGGGCATTTTTCTAATTTATTTTGACTTATAATTGAGTTAGAAATATAATTTAAGGTTTTAGATATGATATATGATATCTAGAAGTAATAATGGTCAATTTGTGTACAATATTGATATACTTAGTTTGAAGGCATTTAAGCAATTTTATAATAAAGGCAAGTTTATTAAGTAATTAATATTAACTAATTGGACGCAAGGAAAAGAAAACGAAGAAAAATTTTTTTGTCGTTTATTCATTGATGGATTTTTTGGAGTTCTTTATAAATTCATTGAGATTTTTTTTAGAAGGAAGTCAATTTAATTTAAATTATAATTTTGATTGATTAAAAAGTGAATCAATTAGTTAATTATGGGGTAATTTCAGTATTTCAATTAGATTTTTACTCAAAATTCAATTAGAGTTTTCTCATTAGAGATTAATTGAGGAAAAAATATTGATTTTGAATTTGTAGTTTTAATATATAATGGTGATTTGATCATTTATAGGAGCAATCATAAATAATTGAGTGGTTTATATAAATATATTCAATGATAGAAATCTTTTTAAAATTGTAGATTTACAATAAGAAATTAGAATTTTATAAATGGAGCTACAAAAAAATTCACCATTGATTTTTTTATGCATCGGTGATCTAAATGTATAGTTCAATGATTTGAAATTTAATGTTGATCCAATGGTGAAAAATATACTTATAAAGTTATTTCTATATTCTAGTTAATAATAAACTTGTAAAATATAGTTGTAAAAAATAATTATTTTAAAGTAGTAAATGATATTATTTTATCCTCAAATTCTATATGAACTATTTTAGATCTATCTAGTATGATATATAAAATTTTTTATAATTTTTATAATATTTAATATGTTACTTTAAGGGTTATTTAGTATTACTATATTTTGAAAGTCATTATATAGAAGAGCCTAATTAAATATATAATTTAAAATAGTAAATAGTGTCAATTTAATCTTAAATTTTATGTAAAGTGTCTTTAGCATGTTTATTATGATATATAATTTTTTTAGAATTTATGGAGTATCAAATATATTAGTTTAAGGTCAATATATATCTGTTATCCTATAAGAGCTATCAAGTAGGATAACCTATTTGATATTATAATTAAAAAATAATAAATAATTTTATTTAGATTTAAAATTTTATATGAAATATATGAGATATATTTGGAGTGATATATAATTTGTATAGAATTTAGAATGCTATCTTGATAGAGTTTTTTATGATGTTTAGTGTGGATTAATAATTGAGACAACTTATAATATATGTTGGCCATAGGCACCAAGGGGGGTAGGGGGTTTGAATTGGTGTATTAAAATTTAAAATAAAAAGATAGGGAAGAGAATGAGTAGAAAGTAGACAAGATTTATAGTGGTTTGGGTATAATTGACCCTATGTTCACTCCCTAATTTTCAGCAATTGGGTGTTTCGCTATCTATCAATGGTGTTTTCAAGCTCACACCAAACTTTTACCCTTGTGTTCTGAAGGCTTACACAATAACCTTTACACTTATGTTTTTATAGGCTCACACAACAACCTCTCTTAGTGTTTTTATAGGCTCACATATAACCCTTACAAATGGTGTTTATGCTCATACTAAACAATCTTTAAAAGAATAGAAAAGATTGAGTAGCAAAATTGCAAGAGTTTGATTGCAAAGTTATCAATTCTCTTGCATTTACATCTGTTTGCTGTTTGGTGAGGTATTTATAGCCTCTACCCACCAAAAAGACGTTGTAATAAAACTGGTATAAAATCTTCAAGTTATGCTAGACAGATTCTGCATTAATTGATTGTCAAGTTGAAGTCACGGTTGCTACTGCTCATTTGCGATCGCGAATTCCAAATTTTCATATGGGAGCCAAAACTTACAGCGAAAAATCCCATTTGTGTCTAACGGCTAGTCCATATGTCTTCTTGCCATTGGTTCACTAGGAAAATTTAGCCGTTGCATTTCTTTTGCTAACAAAAGTAGCGGTTACGAATTTCTTTGTACAGGCTATGACTTAGGACATGAATTCGTTTGTCAAAAATTTCATTTTCCAATTCATGAATCGTGGTTGCTACCAACAAATTGCCTTCGCAATTTTTGTCTTCCAACTGTCACCTGGGACATTTATCAAGCTTTGGTTGTGGACTTGTTTCCCTCTTTAGACCTTTTGAAAATCGCAGTCGCGACTTTAACGCTACATAGACTGTGAATTAGTCTATCACTTTTGGACTTCTTCTTTTGGGTGAGTCGCGGTTGAGAATGGCTCTTTGATTTCGCCTGTCTGATTTCTAGCAAGTCTTTTCATGGATCGCGGTCGCAAATCTGAGATTGCGATCGTGATTTAGAAGTCAACTTGGAGTTTAAGAGCTCCATCCAACTTCACTTGAAGATCCTACTAATTTCTGCAAAACAACACTTAAATAAACTATTAATAATAATTAATCTCCTTTATCAAGATCAAAAGAGTTCTTAGACTTAGGATTGACCCTTCTAGTCCAACAATCTCTCCCTTTTTGATTTTGACAACTTAGATTGATCCAAAGTTAAAAGATGGATGCAGAAATGTGAAGTTAAATATACTATTGAATCAATGAACACTTAAAATAAAATTCTAGGTATGACATTTAATTAATTTAAGAGAAATGCCTTAGAAATCCTAAGTGTGATAGTATGAAGCTCCCCCTCAACTTATGCTATAGTTATAAGTTCTTTGCACTTACTCCCCCTTAGACTTTAAACTTAGATTTTTCTTAGTGTCTATCTCTCCCTCTTTTGCAAGATCAAAAAGAGGGTGTTAGAGGAGAATGTGTATAAGCATAGTATAGATTAGGAGCAATCATAGGAAAATAAACCATAAAGAAGAATGTATCAATCACATAAAGCAAGTATTTATAAGAAAATCACACTTTATTTGTTGATAGTTGTAGGATCACACAGTTGAAAAAGTAAAAACAAACTAAACAAAAAACTAGAAAACACGAAAAATAGATTCCTAAGCTAGAAACTGGGAAAATCATATCTCTAGAAGTATCTGCTGCTTGCTCTTATGTGGCTCCCTCAGCTTCATCCCCATCCTTAAAATCTTCATTGCCATCCTCATCTTGAGTGTCATCAAATTCAGTGAAGTCCAGAAGGTGGCAAGGAGGAACTCCTAGTTCATCTTGAAGATCCACCATATCACTATGAAGGTGTGAAAGGAAGAGGAACCTTCTCTTCATCATCCTCATCAGTTTGTCCAATTTGTTATTGATGGTGATAAGAAACAACTTGGACTTTGGTTTGGGAGGAGGAGGAGGAATAACACATGTGCCTTCTTCTATGTGGAACCTCTTCCTCTTAGAGGCTTGTGAACTTTCCATCCGCTTTGCACTAAAAGCACCCAAGGTATAAGCGTCAGTATCCAGGTGTATGACTTTGGCGTTGATCAAGTAGGTAAGGTCTAGGAAGTTTTGGGATGGAAGGAACTTCTTGGTGAGGAATTTTTGTTTTTCCTCATCAAGTGCTCCAACATATTTGTAGATGGTAGTAATGTGGGAGGGCAAGAGAAATTGGCTTTTTGGTTTTGTACTAATGTGAATCAATTGATCCATAAGGTATCGGCCAGTTTGGATCTGTTTGTTTTTTACAAGGCAGAAAGAAAATGCCAAGTCTTTTTAGGACACCTTCTCATTGCCATCACCTCTTGCATTGATCGAGAAAGTGATGATGTGATGAAGGATCCAAAGGGGTAAAGACTTTATGTGTTTGGCTAGTTAGGAGCGAGGGTCATGTTTGGTTTCGATTAAGATCTTCAACCAAAATTTGGAGTAGATGACGTCAAGTGTGGAGATGATGAAAGGAATGTGTTCTCTGACTTGCAAGTTAAAAAAGGATGAAATTTGGTCCAAGGTTATATAAAAAGGGTCGCCTAATGCCTGGAATACTAACCTGTATTGACCTGCGGGAGATTCGACTTTTTTGCTTAATTGAACGGTGCACATGAATTTCCACATCACCTCCTCGTAGCCGGGTTCATCTTGAAAATGAACTCGTTCCATCCGAGATTTGATAGGAATGTTGCACTTCATTGTTGATGTTGAGTGTCTCTAAGAGAAAGGATGAAGGAATTTTGTTAGGTAGAATTATTTTGGAAGTGTTGGCTTTGTACCTTTTCTTCTCCTCTTTGGTTACACCTTTCATTTGTTGAACGATAGGGAGGCCAGAAGATTGAGCCACTGCTTTGCCTTTATCTACTCTAGAAATTTTCTTAGGGGCCATTGCAATCAAGAGAGAAAGTTGGAAGAAGATTAATGCTAAAAGGGTTTTAATGTTTGAGAATAGAGATGAAGTGATGAAAAATACTATTTGAAGGGTTTATATAGCCTTTGAAGAGGCATATCAATGGCTATAAACGGCTAGAAGAAGAGTTATGAAGGGTTGAAAACGGTTGGCCATCAAATCTCATAAATGGCAAGCAGTTACCCAAATTCGAGTCCGCGATTTTTCAAGTCGCAATCACGAATTCCAGAAAATGTGAGTAATGAACAAATTTTCCTCGGGAATACGCGCCTTAACGATCAAAATTTTAAAAACCTGACAAAATTAGCAGTGGAGAGGAAATTTCACGACAACGAATTAATGTTTGACAACCGGGTGAAAATGACTTGTAATTCGCGACCTTGAAGAAGGAATAGCGACAATGAATTATGAGTCATCAAAGAAAGATAGTTGAATTTTAAAAACATTGTGATCCACTTAACTCTATCACCCACAAATATCACAAAACAACAAATATCAATACACATAGCAATATATAAGATCAAAAATTTTAACTTTAGAGAGCTTCCATCAAGTATTCCCAATTCTTTCTTAATGAAGTTCATCCTTTCTTCATTTAGTTTAGTGAAAATATCTGCCAGTTGATGATTTTGTCAATAATTTCCAACACAACATCACCTTTTTGCACATAATCTCTAAGAAAATGATGTCTAATATCTATGTGTTTACTTCTACAATGTTGGATGGGATTCTTAGAGATTAATAGCACTTGTGTTATCACATTTAATGGGAATGTGATCAACTATTTTGCCAAAATCCTTCAATTGTTATTTCATCCAAAGAACTTGGGTGCAATAATAATCCACCGCCACATACTCAGCTTCCACGGTGGATAAGGTAACCGATACTTGGTTTTAACTAAACCAAGAAACTAGGCATTCACCTATAAATTGGCAAGTCCCGGAAGTGCTTGTTCTATCTAATAAACTGCCTGCGTAATCCATATCTGAATACCCTACAAGGCTAAAAATGACTCCCTAGGATACCATGACCCTAAGTGATTTGTGCCATGCAAGTATTTAAAAATCTTTTTAACAACATTCAAATGTGACTCTCTAGGAGAGATTAGAACCTAGTACACATACAAATACTGAACATTATATCTGGCTTAGAAGCAGCAAGATAAAATAGAGATCTGATTATACTCGATATCTCTTTTCATCTACCACCTTACCCGATTCATCCTTGTCTAGCTTGATGGTACTACTCATTGGAGTTTTAGCTACTTTGCAACCATCCATGCCAAATTTCTTTATTATCTCCTTTATGTACTTGACTTGGTTGATGAAGATCCCTTTCTTGGATTGCTTGATTTATAGACCTAAAAAGAACTTGAGCTCTCCCATCATGTTCATCTCAAATTCCCTAGTCATACACTTAGCAAATTCCTCACAAAGAGATTCATTAGTAGCACCAAAGACAATATTATCAACATAGATTTGAATAATTAATATATCATGCTTGTGTTTTTTAACAAATAGTGTAGTGTCCACCTTTCCTTTTTCAAAATTATTTTGCAAGAGAAATGAACTAAGCCTTTCATACCAAGCTCTTAGAGCTTATTTCAATCCATACAAGGCTTTGTTCAATTTGAAAACATGATTTGGAAAACAATGAGACTCAAAACCTGGAGGTTGTTCAACATAGACTTCCTCCTCTATAATGCCATTAAAAAAAAGGCACTTTTCACATCCATTTGAAAAAGTTTAGAGTTAATGTGACATGCAAATGCTAAGAGAATCCTAATGGCCTCTAATCTTGCTACGGGGGTAAAGGTTTCATCATAGTCTATGCCTTCCTCTTGGTTGTATCCCTTTGCAACCAATCTAGCTTTATTTCTAGTGATGAAACCTTGTTCATCTAACTTGTTCCTAAACAACCACTTACAACCTATGATTGGGTGTTCTTTAGGCTTAGGGACAAGTTCCCATACCTTGTTTCTCTAAAATTTATTGAGTTCTTCTTGCGTAGCAAGCACCCAACTCTCATTATCAAGAGTTTTATCAATTGATTTTGGCTCAACTTGAGAAATAAATGCAAGATTATTATTTAAATGATGAAGTTGAGATCTAGTACTTACACCCTTAGATGTATCACCAATGATCTAATCCTTGGGGTGATACTTGGAGAATCTTCAATTTTTGGATAGATCTTGGCTTGGCTCTACTTGTTGTTGATGATGTTAGTCTTCATTTACTCTTGATGAATCACATTCTTTTTTATCTTTATCAACTCTTCTTGTAAAATCATCCAATTTTAGCTTTTAAGATCACTTACAAGATCATCAACAAAAATACCTTTCTTAAGATCAAGTTTTCTAGATTCATCAAAAACAACATTCATAAACTCTTCAACTACCATTGAACTTTTATTAAAGACTCTATATACTTTGCTTGAGGTGGAATAACCTAAGAAGATTCCTTTATTAGATTTGGAATCAAATTTCTCATGATTATCCTTGGTTTTCAAAATATAGCACTTACATCCAAATACTCTTAGGTATGATATCTTGGGTTTTCTACCATTCCATAGCTCATAAAGAGTTTTATTGAGAATGGGTCTTTTAAAAACCTCTATTTGCAATATAACATGCAATGTTAATGGCTTCGGCCCAAAAGTAATTTGGCAGAGAATACTCATTGAATATTATTCTAGACATTTCCACCAATGTTCTGTTTTTCCTTTCTACAACATCATTTTGTTGTGGTGTTTTAGGAGCTGAAAAATTATGAAAAACTCCATTCTCCAAACAATAATTTTCAAAAGGCTCATTTTGAAATTACTTTCCATGGTCACTTCTAATAAAAGATATGAAGTAACCTTTTTCATTTTGAACCCTTTTTGCAAAGCTTTTAAAAGCATCAAATGAATCATTCTTATGAGCTAGAAAAGATACCCAAGTAAACCTATAGTAGTCATCTACAAGGACTAGTGCATAGTGTTTTCCACCTAGGCTAGCACTTCTAGTGGGTCTTATCAAGTCCATATGGAAAAGTTGAAGAGGTCTAGTTAAACTTACAACATTTTTTTGCTTTGTGAGAGGCATGGTGTTGCTTCCCCATTTGGTATGGACCACATGTCTTGTCTTTGGAGAAATTAAGCTTTGGAAGTCCTTCCACTAACTTTCCTTTAGATAAGCTTTGAAGAAGATTCATGTTTGCATGTCCAAGCCTTCTATGCCATAACTAAGCTTTATTGCTCATAAACATAAGACACTTAAAAGATTAGTCAGCCAAATTGTCCAAGTCAATTGAATAGGTATTGCCTTTTCTTTCACCCTTGAAAATAACCTCATCGTCCACTAAAGTGGTGACTCAGCATTCCCTAGGATCAAAAGTGACTTTGTTGCCTTTGTCACATAATTGACATACACTTAATAAATTATGTTATAAGCCACTAACTAAAAGAACATTATCAATTAAAAAGCACCCATTCTTACTAATGGTTCCAATGCCAATTACCTTACCCTTGGCATTATTACCAAATGTGACATTTTCACCTTCTTTTTCTTTCAATGTTGTGAATAGTCTTCTATTTCTTATCATGTGTTTGGAGCATCCACTATCCATATGCTAATTACTTGATTTGGTGGTTGTCACATTCCCCTACACAACAATAATGAGTTATCTTTTCTTAGGTACCTAAGCATACTTGGGTCTTTTGAGGTTAGAAGATGAAAGGTCCTATAGTTTAAAATGAGCCTTCCTAATATAGCAATGAATATTAATATGTCCAAATCTCATGCAATAATGACATTGGAGTTTAGACTTAGGAGTCTTTCTCCTATGCACAAATTTAGTATGAGTAAGAGGTCTTCTCATATCTTGATCATGTGAATGCATGCATGAACATATATGATGAGTAGGAGTAGAAAATTTTTTATGAGAATGACCATGCTTTTTGTTGTACATATAGGCATGGTTAGCTCTTTGAGTCTTGGCTCTAGACCTTGGGAGAGCCTTCCTTTTGCCCTTAGGCTTAGGAGGCTTAGTGCTAGGAGCACTTTTCTTCCCAATTACCTCAATGCTTGATGTTTGAGGTTCTGAAGATCTAACAAACGTGGTTTGAGATGATGAGGAGGCTCCATTGAAGCTTAGACCATGTCTAATTAGTGGAGGTCTTTGTGATACAATCAATGTATCCAAGGTTTCTTTTCCTTTATGGAACTTAAAGATGGAGCTTTTAAGCTCAATGACTTCTCCTTTTAGAGTGCATTCTCCTTTCTGCCATTAAAGAAGATGAAAGAGAAAGACTATCTACTGATTTTTTGAGCTCATCATTAGATGCTCTCAATTCTCTGACAATGTCATTGAGGGATTTATAATCATCCTCTAGCTTTTGACATTTTCTCTTGTAAGATTTCATTTGTGACTTGTATTTGTCACACCTCATGGTTAGAGCCTGTAGAAGCTCTTCATCTATCTCATCAAATTCAAAATTGGAATGAGATTAAGAAGAAGTACTTACCTCATTAGTAGAGTCTTATTGTGCCATGAAGCAAATATTAGCAACTTCTCCTTCTTCCTCTTCTTCACTTGAGCTATCATCCCAAGTGGTTGAAAAACTCTTCTTCTTCTCCTTGTCCCATCTCTTTTTCCTCTTTAACTTGGGACACTCATACTTGATATGGCCTTACTTCCCACATTCATAGCAAGTGACTTTATTGGATTTCTCTCTTAGACTAGGAGCTGTCTTCTTCAAGCCTTTTCTTTCTTTTCTTCTCTTGATCAACTCCTTTGTCCTTCTAGAGAGCATTGCTAGCTCCTCTTCTGCCTTGTTACTTTCTTCATCACTTGAGGTGATTTCTACCTCATTCTCCTTTGTTGAAGACTTAAGAGCCATAGTTATTCTTTCCTTTTCTTATTTATCTCTTTGGCCTCTTAGCTTCTTTATTTGTTAATCCTTTTGCAAGGCCAACTCATGAGTCAAGAGTTTGCCTATCAACACATCGGTTGGAACCTTCCTAATCTCAAGATTAGACTCTTGTATGTTGCAAACTCTAGCACTAAATTTATCTAAAGGAAGAGTTTTGTGGATTTTTATGTTTACCTTATAGTTGGTGAGAACTCTTCCAAATTTCTTCATGTTGGTGACAATGGACAAGAGCCTATTTGTCATTTCTGTGATGCTCTCATTGTCTTTCATCATGAAGAGTTCCTATTCGGTGACATACATCTCCCAACAGCTTGATTTGACTAGAGTTGTGCCTTCATGATAGTTCTCTAGAGTCTTCCAAATGGCATGTGCAGTTTGACAATGTTGCACTTTTCTAATCTCTTATCTAGAGAGAGAGCTTAGAAGAATGGTCATTGCTCTCTTACTTTTGCCATTTGATCTTCGGTGAGCTTTAACCCATTCTTCTCTTGGGATAAGTTCTTCAATTCCATTCACTACTTTAGTGGGTGGCTTCCATTCTTTGACAACCACATCTATGTTAAGGAAGATTTCTATTCTATACTTCTAATGAGTATAGTCAGAACCATCAAAGTAAGGCTTAAGGTGTGAGTGGATTCCCTCTTGTACCATGATCTTTTACTCACCAATGAAGGTTTGTTTGAGTGTTTTGGCTTTGATACAATTTGTTGTCTTAAGCACTAAAAAGGGGGGGAGGGGGTTGAATTGGTGTATTAAAATTTAAAACAAGAAGATAGGGAAGAGAATGAGTAGACACAAGATTTATAGTGGTTCGGGTATAATTGACCCTATGTCCACTCCCCAATTTTTAGCAATTGGGTGTTCCACTATCTATCAATGGTGTTTTCAAGCTCACACCAAACTTTTACACAACAACCTTTACACTTGTGTTTTTTAGGCTCACACAACAACCTTTACACTTGTATTTTTACAGGCTCACACAACAATCTCTCTTAGTGTTTTTATAGGCTTATACTACAACCTTTGCAAATGGTATTTATGCTCACACCAAACAATCTCTAAAAGAATAGAAAAGATTAAGTAGCAAAATTGCAAGAGTTTGGTTACAAAGTTATCAATTCTCTTGCATTTGCATATGTTTGGTGAGGTATTTATAGCCTCTACCCAACAAAGAGATGTTGCAATAAAACTGGTATAAAATCTTCAAGGTATGCTAGACAGATTATGCATTAATTGCTTGTCAGGTTGAACTCGCGGTTGCTACTGCTCATTCGCAGTCGCGAATTCCAAATTTTCATATGAAAGCCAAAACTTATGGCGGATGTGTCCAACGGCTAGTCCATATGTCTTCTTACCATTGGTTCACCAGGAAAATATAGTCGTTTTGTTTCTTTTGGTAACAAAAGTAGCGGTCGTGAATTTCTTTGTGCAGGCTGCGACATAGGATGCGAATTCGTTTGTCAGAAATTGCATTTTCCACTTCATGAATTGCAGTTGCTACCAACAAATTGCCTTCGCGATTTTTGTCTTCCAACGGTCACCTGAGACATTTGTCAAGCTTTGGTTGTGGACTTGTTTCCCTCTTGAGACTTTTTGAAAATCGTGGTCGTGACTCTAACGCTACATAGACCGCGAATCAGTCTATCACTTTTGAACTCCTTCTTTTGGGTGAGTTGCGATTGAGAATGACTCTGCGATTTCGCATGTCTGATTTCTAGCAAGTATTCTCATGGATTGCGGTGGCGAATCTGAGATTGCGATCACGATTTAGAAGTCAACTTGGAGTTTAAGAGTTCCATCCAACTTCACTTGAAAATCATACTAATTTCTGCAAAATAACACTTAAATAAACCATTAATAATGATCAATCTCCTTTGTCAAGATCAAAAGAATTCCTAGACCTAGGATTGACCCTCCTAGTCCATATATATATATATATATATATATATATATATATATATATATATATATATATATATATATAATGTTCTATATTTATATGTTGGCTACCAAACCCTATAAATTATATGTTGGCTGCAAAGTCGTATATGGATTACTTGATCAGTTTTGTCTTAGTCTTCCCTACATATGTAATTTTTTTAAAACCAAGTATTATTCTTAATTTATTTGATTTGTGCTTATAAGTGATTTATAATTTTTACTTAAACTTGATCACGTGACATGTTTATGTGTTAGTATTATTATTTATTTATTATTTTTCATAACTTCATAAGAGGTTAGGACGTTCCTTACCTTATATTATGTCTCACTAATCTTCGGTTATGCTCACCCTATCACAACTCTGTTTTGCAGGTCTTATTTAATATCAAGCAAAACTACTTTTATTTCTCTAAGTTGAGTTATTAATGTCTATAATTATGTTTTCCTTGAGTATTAATTATATTTGATTGAATTTACTTCCTTATCCTTAGTAGATGAATCTTATAGATTTTTAGTGTAATTTATTTATTTTAAATATATGAATTTGGTATATTGTAAACTAATTAATACATTACATTTGATAAGTGTTAAACTTCAAGATTCCAAGTCTTGTTTTGATTATTACAAACATGTCAAATAACTAATCCTTATCCAAGTAAGTTGTATTAGAACTTGCAGGTATATCAATTTCTTGGTCTGTAATGATTAGAGAAGAAAGTCTGTTTGAAAACTCAAAGTGTTGGAGAGTGAAGATCAAGGCAAATTAACAAACCAAAGATTGTTGTCTTCATTCAACAAGTATTGTGGACCTATTAACGAGCATTAAAGATATCACAATAGGCATTAGAGAAGCACTTCAACTTAAGTATAGCCCTCTGGACTTGCCTATATTCCCAACAGGCATTGGACAATTGCTCTGACATGGAATTACACTTTGAACTTCATAACGAATGTTAATCTTGCCTTCATAACAGGCATTGCAGTTTCGCAATAGGTGTTGGAAAAAGTGCCTTATAGTGAGTATGACTTTCTAAAACCCAAAATGAGCGTTGCTCCTTTTCAATAAGTGTTGGACAAAAATCTCTAAATTGAGCCAAAGTCTCTAGACCCCTACTAAGGCACACTCAATATTTCAATAAGCATTGAGTACTTTCAACAAACATTGGAAGTTTACCGATAGGCATTGGACAAATGCGCTATAGTTTGAGCTTTAAACTCTTAACTACTTAATGAGTGACATTCATATACCAACATGTGTTGAACGTGTTAGAATGAGTGGGCAGATGAGGCAACCTAAGAGGGGGTTGAATTAGGTTGTAAATAAAAACAAACAGAAGCACAAACAAACTTAGCGGAAGCAAACAATACAAATCAACATAAGGATTTTACAGTAGTTCGACAATGTACCTACTCCACTCTCTAAGATTTCACTTAGGCCTTTCTATTTCTTTTTCAAGGTCAATAAAAAATCTTCCCTTTTCTAGGCTCAAGGGTAACCTTTCCCTTTTCTAGGTTAAGCAAGAACCTTCTCTTTTATAGGCTTAAGAATAACCTTGTCCTTAGTATTTTTTTAGGCACAATACCAACCTTTACAACCACTAGTAAGGATTGATCCAAAAGATGTAAATGCTTCTTAAATCAGGCAACAAATACACTATTAGTGCTCAAGAGTAACAAAAAAATCCTCACTCTACCCAAATGCAAAACAACACCATAAAAGGTTTGCACAAAGACTTGTTAAAACCTTTACAAGTTGTTCACAAAGTTTCTCCAAACTTTTTTCTTACCTTTCTAGTCCACAAAAATTCTCTTATATAGTCAAAGTCCAAAATTAGCCATTGGAATAGTTGATGTTCAATCTGACAGCTTTTGTGTAAAACTAGTCATTAGAGGAGACAACACCTGTTGTACTTCATCAACCCTCATTGAACTTGTAACGGTTACTTCCAACGCCTGTTGATTATGACTCAACACCCATTAGCTTTGACAACAATGCCTGTTGGAATAAGAATAGTAGCCATTATTCATTTCCAAAAAGCTTGAACTTAGTGCTCTATTTTTTAAACATTGCACAATTGCTTTTCATGCCCATTGAGCAATTCACAATGCTCGTTAGAAACTCCTTCAACACCTGTTGAGAAGGGCCAACACCTATTTTGAGTTTCAGAAGCTTTAACTCAGTCTTGGACACTTTTTCAATACCTATTGCTAGGCCAGATTAATGTCTATTGTGGAAACATTAATGCCCATAGTGAGGTCCAACACAGCTAAATCTCGAGCACTTCTCTAATGCCTATTGGAAAGGGACAACACCCAAGGTCTATAAGACTTTGTCTATTTACAACATCTAATTAATGATTATTGCTCATCCTTCAATATTTATTGAATGATCCAATGCCCATTTGCAAAGGGACAATGCCCATTGTGAGGTCCAAAAGACTTTAGGCATCTAAAACACATCTTCAATGCCTGTTGTGTGATTGCCAATGCCCACTATAGATGTTCAATGCCCGTCGAACTTACACAATGTCCATTGAACTTCTTATGACCCTTTAATATTCATTGAGTCTGGAGGTCACATGTTCTCCAAACATTATCCCTTTAGCATTCATAACAATCTCCCCTTTTAGCGTTCGTCGGGTCTGTTCAAATCATCCAAAAACACTATAAATATTAGAACTTATTTTGGCTTTGTTATAGTTTTATTAACATTCAAAACACATTATTCAAAGTAGAGGAATGAGCCCAATGCCTTACAATCACATGTTTTCCAAACATTCTCCCCTTAGCATTCACAAAAATCTCCCCCTTTTTGAATGTTGACAAAACTAAGACGTGATACCAAAAATACAAAAATTAAATTTATAAAGCATACAAAATATTAAAACACAAAATTGTAAGAAAGATACCAAACAAAATACATACCATTCAAAATATCCATAAAAGGCTTGATACCAATTTAACATAAGGTTTGATACTAATTCAAAATATCCACATAAAACTTGACACCAAATCTTCCCATAAGATACTAAATGGTGTACCATATAAGATTCCATATGTTGGATGTTAAAAACATAGATGGTACCAAGTGTTATGTTATGCAAAAAAAAAGTGATACCAAATAGAGCAATCAAATCATCCAATCAAAACATCCAAAACTTCTCCCCCTTTTTGTCTCATGAAAAAAAGATATACAAAAATTCTCCCTTTAAAAAAAATGTTCTCCCTTTACAAACATACAAATATTCTCTTTCTAAAATTTAGACCAAGTTCCTCAAAACAAAACAAAACATGATGATACTAAAAATACAAATCAAACAGAGAATGAAAACTCCCCCTAACTATATGCTTTCTTCTAACAAATCACCCAAGATATTTAAACATAAATTCAATTGACATAACTTGGAGTTAGATGTTCTCTTCACAAATTAAGAAGAGCAATATAAGAAGGATAGTTGCTAGAGATTCCTAAAATAAAACAAACTAATACCATTATTGATTTATGAAACAAACTCACCCTCAGCAAAAACATGTTAAGCAAAACAAAAGGAGGGATAAAGATACATTATAGTTAATGATACCATTTGATACCAATTGATGCCAATTGTTGTATTCTCTAAAAATACAAATTTTTTTTTTTAAAAAAACTTTAGTTCTCCTTCAAATTTTATAGCTCCAATCACCATTTAATTCTCTATTTTGAGCATGGGGTGAGGAGCCTCCAAACTTGCAAAAATAAACTTTCTTTGGTACCCATTTTCTTTTGGGTCCAAGGAGATTAGCAACCTAAACATGCCCATCTCTCAACCTAGCATAGCAAAAGTCTGATTTATGGTAAAATTTTCCATAATAAAAGCATTGTCAAATAAATGCTTTCTTCAGATCATTTGTAGAGCATGAGTGAGGTGGTTCCTAAAAGATTGGTGTCTAAGACATGAAGGAACCCTTGCATTCTTGACATGTCTAGTTTCATAAACAAAGACATGATTTGCCTTTAGCCTTTGAGAGTGAGGGTGAAAGAAGTTATGATTATGCATATGTGATTTAGATGAAGATGAGATAGTTGTAGCTTTGGCAGAAGCTCTTACAAACTTTGGCTTAGAATGATCAAAGCCATGTATATCTCTTAAAGTCTTTTAAGAACCCAAAATAAGATCGAGTTTTTTATTTTCCTTTTGAAAAAGAGGCAAGTAAGTCTTTCAAAGTCAATATCTCTTTCTTGAAACTCTCATTTTGAGAAGACATATTTTCATCAAATTTATTTTCTTTAATAAAGCCTCATTTTCCTTTTGTAATAGCTCAAAACTTTTCTTTAGTTCCACCAATTCAATTTTCAAAATTTTGTTCCTTTCAAAACTTTTATCAAGATCATTATTGGTGGATTTTATGGCCTCAATAAGATTTTTAATAGTAAACATGTTCTCTAACTCTTCATCATCCTCATCTAAATCACTATAGAAAGAGCTAAAACATATTTGTTTCGAAGAGCTTTCCTTTAAGGCGATGAGGCAAAGATTAGTTCTTTCTCTTCTCCCTATCCTTGGCTCTTTTTCATCCTTATTTGGTTTAGATGTAGTACAGTCATTCTATGTAGCTTTATAGGCTTTCTTATTCTTCTTGTCGTTCTTCTTAGCTTTGGCTTTTGGGTAATCTATTTTCACGTGGCCAAGACTTCCACATCTATAGCATTCAATCTAACTTGCCTTTGTCCTTCCTCTTCAACATCCTTCTAAATTTATTTGTTAGAAGGGTTATCTTCTCTTCATCCAACTCTTGATCATTTGAGCTATGGCATTTGAAGTAGCTTTAAGTGCTATCCCAACCTTCTTCTTATTTACATCCTCAAATGTGGATATAACTTCTCTATTCAGGCTCATCTCATAATCAATGAGATTTTTCAGCAGCTCATCAAATGACATGGTCTTTATATCCTTTAAATCCTTGAGAGAGGTGACTTTGCCAAGCCACTCCTTAGGTAAACACCTTAGAACTTTCTTCACAAGTTCCTCATTGGTGAATGTCTTCCTAAAAGCCGTCATTTATACAATAATCCCAATGAACTAATCATACATTCTAGAGATTGTTTCATCAAGCTTCATCATACTAATAAAAGAGGGTCTCCATCTTATTTTCTTTGACATGATTCGTAACCTCATGTGTGATCTCTAAGAGCTCCTATATTTCCTTAGCAGTTGATTTCATGCTTACCTTGTTGTACTCACTTCTACTTAAGGCGCAAAAGAGCATGTGGATGGCCTTGTCATTATTAGCAACTTGCCTTTTTTCTTTATCAGACATTTCATCAATGCCATTTTCTATTTAAGTCCCATCAGTAAGTGTTTTCATTAGTGTATGGATCTTTCTTTATAATTCTTCATAACTCAATGGATTTAGATTTGAGAAAGTAATACATTATACTCTTCCAATAATGGTAATCTATTCCATTGAAGAAGAGAGGTCTCACAACTAATTGTCCTTCTAGTCCATGCTCATTTTAGACTACCATAATCATGTCCCTCTTGCACTTAAGCTTCAAAAGAGGTTAATCTCTGATATGAATAGTTAGAATGAGTGGGCAGATGAGGCAACCAAAGAGGGGGTGAATTGGGTTATAAATTAAAACAAACACAAATAAACTAATAAAAGCAAACAACACAAATGAACATAAGGATTTTATAGTAGTTTGACAACTTGCCTTCTTCACTCCTCAAGCTTTCACTTAGGCCTTTCTATTTCTTTTTCAAGGTTCAAGAAAAAACCTGCCCTTTTATAGGCTAAGGAAGAACCTTCCCTTTTGTAGGTTCAAGGACAAACTTCTCTTTTCTAGGTTAAGGAAGAACCTTCCCCTTTTTTAGGCTTAAGGATAACCTTTCCTTTTTCTAGGCTAAGGAAGAACATTCCCTTTTACAAGCTTAAGGATAACCTTTCTCTAGATATTTTTCTAGGCATAATACCAACCTTTACAACCACTATTAAGGATAGATCCAAGTAGTGTCAATGTCTCTAAAATTAGGTAGCAAATGCACTATTAGTGCTCAAGAAAACCTACTTTCAAATGAGTAATTAAAATAATCCTCACTCTACCCAAATACAAAGCAATACCATAAAAGGTTTACATAAAGACTTGCTTAAATGTTTGCAAGTTATTCACAGAGTTTCTCTAAACATTAATCTTACCTTTCTAGTATTAAAAAATGCTTTTTATATAACCAAACTTTAAAACTAGTCATTGAAATAGTTGATGTTCAGTCTGATAACTTTTCTGCAAAATTAGTTGTTGTAAGAGGCAACATTTATTGTTCTTCATCAACCCCATATAACTTGTAACGGTTACTTCTAACGTCATTTGATTATCATTCAATGCCTATTGGCTTTAACAACAATACCTGTTAGAGAAAGAATAATGCCTATTGTTCATTTCCAGAAAGCTTAAACTTGTTGCTTTGTTTTTCAAGCTTTGCACAGTTGCTTTCCATACCCATTGAGCAATTCACAATACCCGTTAAAAACTCCTTCAATTCTTATTAAGAAGGACCAATGCCTGTTTTGAGTTTCGAAGCTTTAGTTTAGGTTTGGACACTTTTCCAATACCTATTACAAATATGCAATGCCTATTGTTAGGCTAGATCAATGCCCATTGTTAAACTTTAACACCCATTCTAGGTCTAGCACAGTTTAACCTAGAGCGCTTTTTTAATGGTTGTTGTAAAGAGATAACACCCATTGCAAGATCTAAAAGGCTTTGGCTATTTGTAGCATCTAATCAACATCCATTGTCCATTTTTTAATGCCTTTTGAATGGTCCAACACCCATTTACAAATGAACAATGCTATTCTGAGGTCGAAAAGACTTTGGGCATCTGCATAACTTCTTCAATGCCTGTTGTAGATGTTTAATGCCCATTGAACTTGTGCTAACCTTTTGACATTCGTCGGGTCTTAAGGTCACATGTTTTTCAAATATTCTCCTTCTAGTATTCATAATAATCTCCTCCATTAGCATTCGTCGAGTCTATTCAAATAATCTAAAAACACTAAAGTGAAAACATTAGAAATTTTATTGATTTTGTTATAGTTTTATTATAATTCAAAACACATCATTTAAGGTAAATGAGGGAGTCAAATTCCTTGGGGTCACATGTTCTCCAAAAATTCTCCCCTTTGCATTCACAATAGAAGCTACTACCAATGGCATTGTAAACCATCCAACAACCATTGAAGGACTTATGTAGATCTTGAAAAATAAAGCACTAAGTTCATACTTTCTTAGGATTAACAATAAGCATTGACCTTCATCCAATGGGCATTGAAGCTTACAACTAATGACCATTATTTTTATCCAACGATCATTAAAGAAAAAGAGATATAAGTCTTTGTCAAATTCAAAGGAGGAGGCTTCAGTCAAGTTCTGTCTAATAGCTATTCCTAGTAAACATTTCAATAGAGCCAATGGCTGTTAAGAGTGCATTTTATTTGACAACCACCCATTTGTGTGAAATCAATGATGGTTGATGTTTTAGTAATGGACATAAGGATATCTCAATGAGCGTTACTTATTATAGGATGCAATGTGAAGTGAAAGCTTTCTTTCTAATGTCTAGTTGTTTGTTCATGGTATAAAAAAGACTCAATCTCAATAAAAATATATAAAGAAATGTTCCATTAAGCAAGTATTCTATTGTGGAAGCTTTTTTCAGTAAAAAAGGTGAACAAAGAGAGATCTAGCAATCAAAAGAAATTGATTATTTAAAACTTGCAAGAATTATCGTTAAAACAATGTTTAAAGGATATGTTTTCTAGAAATTCTCTTAAAATTCTCAACCTCATCAAGCATACTTTGTAAAAAGTACTTTTAGTGTCTTTATTGCTTGAGTGAGAAAGATTTTCCTCCATCTTAAATTGTTGTAGTTAGTTTAGGAGATCTTAAGTTGGGAAACCTTAAAAACTAGATCTTGTGAAAGGTTTAAAGTAATACCTAAAAATTATTGGATTAAGGTTAGTAGTTTTTATGATCTACTTGTCCGAGGTTGATAGAGCCTAAAAATCTTTCACTTATGAAGGCTTGGTAAGTGGTTGAAAACTTACTTGTGTAAAGGTTGAGCTATCAAGATAGTGAAGGCTTCAGTGGCGATATTAGAGGAGAAGACGCAGGCCGATTATGCCAAACCTTTATAAATCTCATGTCTTGATTCTTTATCTTTTTTACACTTAATTTTAATTATTAATACTTGTCATTGCCCTATTCAATTCCTTTTTAAAAGGGCACCAATAGACAATAATTGGTATCAAAGCCTATCTCTTCATCAAAGCTTAAGTGCTCAAAGCAAAGATCATGGCAAGTCATGAAGAATCACAATCCATCCATAATCCTCTATTTTTTGAGGGATATAATTATGGTTTCTGGAAGAATCATATGAAGATCTTCCTTGATAGTGAAACCATTGACCTACGCGACATTATTAAGGAAGGCAGAAAAGTTCTAACAAAACTAGTTGGAGATGTTTTTGTACTTAAACTAAAAAAATAAGTGGACTGCTAAGGACAATAAGACAAACCTCAAGAATAGAAGAACAATGCATGTTCTCTTCTATGCTATCCACAAATCTTAATATGCTAAGTTATAAATATGTACATTAGCCAAATAAATATGGGACACATTACAAACTCAGCATGAAGGAACTAGTGATGTAAAGAAGAAAAAGATATAAATGCACACATACATGTATGAAACATTTGTATACCCACCTAGTGAAGCTATTATTAAGATGTCTAATAGATTTATAGACATTGTGGGCATTCCCAAAACTTTAGGAAAGTCCTACTCAAATAACGACATGGTAGCAAAAATTTTGAGATCATTTTCCAAAGACAAGTAGGAAGCTAAAAAGTCAATTATAAAGGAATCCAACAAGTTGGAAGCCCTGTGTAACATCCCTAGTCACATTCATTAGCATTATCACATGAGCATATGCATTAGATAAATAATCATTTAGAAGTACCATTGCATTTGGGGACATTGGAACATATATGTAGTGTTTGTATAGTTGTATGGCAAATTGTTTTATATTGTGTGCATGTTATAATATCATAAATTATGGTGTTTTAGAGCTTAATTAAAAGTATAAGGAGTATCTAGGAATTAGGAGATGGATGGATGGATAGATGTGCTTAATGAGTGAAGAAGAGGGACTAAAAGCAAAACTTTTAACTTTCAACCAA
Organism: Omphalea diandra; assembly: GCA_949677035.1. Lineage (NCBI taxonomy): Eukaryota > Viridiplantae > Streptophyta > Magnoliopsida > Malpighiales > Euphorbiaceae > Omphalea > Omphalea diandra. The sequence continues at coordinate 48,551 of CATIWR010027136.1, forward strand.
TAGGAAAC
>CATIWR010027159.1:0-21204 GCA_949677035.1 Omphalea diandra
GAATATTATCTCTTCGCAAAAATTAAAAACAATTCTATGAATTTCAATAGATGTTCCACTTTGGTGGTAACACCCACATCAACCCATAAAAATTATTTTTAATTAGAGATTTATAATAGCCCAATTAAAATACATACTGAACACAAATATATATTCCAAAAATACACAAGGTACCAAAAAAAAATATATACCTTAATTTTAAGCACATAATTATATTCACATATATGTGCAAAATAAACAAATAAATAAATAATAATTATTTATTTATTTAATTTTATTGCAAAATTAATATCACTAAATAATAAATTGACAATTAATTTAAATATATTTGAACCATATAAATATATATATACACTTATTAATAATTATGGAAACAAATATAAAGAATATCATTTTGCATATGACAATAAGTCATTAATATAAATATCAGACCGCGTAAAATCGTAACAGAAATATCACTAAGCTCGGTTGGCTAAGAGCCGTATAGGCACAAGATGCGGTCGTTGGTTCAAAACCCATGGCGCGCATCCCTCTCCTTATTTTTTTTTTCTTCTTTCTTCTTCCTTCTTCTGTTTCTCTTCTTTCCTTCCCTTTTTTTTTTCTTTCTTCTCACCGAACCGGCACAACCACACATTCAACACATTCACCGAACCGGCACACCCAAAACAACCAATCACAACGCATTCAACAACCAAATGAAAAACAACAACTAACTATGGCTCTTGGCCCAGACAACGTCCTAGGCGTAGGGGGGGGATCGGAGCAAGAGGGAACGCCTGGAGCCATTCTAACAAAAAAAAAACAGTTACAATTATCACAAACAACACATCAACACAAATCAATCCGTTATTCTTCCATCGCCAAGAGCGAGAGGTGACCGTTGATCTGTGAAGCCCGCCTGACTCGACAACTGCGACGCTGCCAAGAGAGACGGGTCGACTGAAGCCGTATATGGATTCTGTTGGGTTGAAGATTTTGGAACCGAATTGTAGAAAGAGAAGGGGAAAGGAAGAAGAAAAAAAAAAGGAGAAAAAGGAAAAATTGCAGAAAAGGAAAAAAAAAAAAGGGTTTTTTGGTAAGAGTCGGTATCGAACCTGAGATCTACATATCAAATAGCCGCTTCACTAGCTGTCCGTTCTACGTGGACAACTAGTTACAACAGAGGGCATACACATATATAAGGGATCGATACAGCAACATTGATATCAATATATATTTTTTTTTCAACAATAGAAAACACTTAGAGTTCTAAAATTATGTACTACAACCAATGCTCTGATACCACATGCAACATATTTTAATTATAGGATCTTGTACATAATTATAGAACACCAAATATTTAATTACTGAACGAAAACAAATTTGCGTATCTGTCTCCGCATTGAATCCCAAATTATTTTGAGTCATAATCCCGATTGCTGAAATAAAAGCACTTGAAAAAAAATTCGTCAGAACTGTTGTAAACGGAAAGCTAGATCTTCCTCTCCTTCACCTTCTCGAAGACGGCGACAATGAGCGTAGCAACTAGGGTTTTCTGTTATGAAGGCAGGAAATGAGACATAGCCTATTTATAATAATTTTAACAGACTCACTCATCACAGGTCCATGTTAAAATAGGCTTACACTGACCGTCTTCCATATCGGCCCACAAAAGATGTCACAAGCCCATAACTTTATTGATCACATTTTAATTGGGCTTACCCACAATTAATAAACTATATTATTCAGTCCGTTTTAATAAATAATTAAAACCAACCCATAATTAATATTAACCCACATAAAAATATTTCCAACATTTAATGGAGAAAAAGAGTGAAGCTGAGAATACCCTTGAAAATTTGGTTGAGAAAATAAGCTTATTAATCACTTCTCTCTTTAACATTTCCATTCTGGGTGGCGTTGCGGTGGAAGTTGATCGGAAATGGCGATGTCTGTTGAGGTTAATTTTATTATTTTCTGTGTCTCAATCGTCCAGTGGCTAAGTGCATCTGCAATTATCCTATCGATTCCCTTTACTTTCATTCATTTAACATTAAACTCTCATATTATTAATTTTTCTTTACTTAACACTTTTTTTTATCATATCCTTAAAATAGGTAATAATAATAATAATAATAATAATAAAACCTGAAAATGGTTTGTATAATTAACTATTTTGTAATAAATATTTTAATGTTAATTTTATTCATAATTATATGCTGTACAATCATAGATTATACACTAGTTTTTAATTAATCTAAGCTGAGTATAAATCAAGATTATTATTATTTTCAATTCAATAGTAAATGGTATCAAGGGCCAATTATCTTACAAATTGAGGGAATAATATTGGTCAGAAATATATATAAACCAGTCTCCATGGTCCAATCTGTGTTTGTAAACTGTAGTTACTGTATATGCAACAATTTGAACATGTAGGCTACAAATGTGAAGGCATCCAAACTCTATGAGACTTTTATGGATGGAATACTTACAGGGCTGGGCTAAAGATAGTTGGGCTTATCAGTTTCATCTCATTTTCTCTAAACTAAATTTTATAGTGACAAATTATTATATAAAATTTTAAATTATATTAATTATTGATGATAATTTTGTTATTAATAATTTATTATAATAAAATTATAAAAAATAAAAAATTATATATATTAATAAAATTATTATTTAAATATATTAAAATTATATTAATTAATAATATTATAATATAATAACGTGAATTTCAATGTGCTACTTATTATTTTCTCCAATGTTTTTTAGCTGTTTTCTCCTGCCTTTTTCTTTTCTTTTGGCCAGTGACTACCTTCTACTTCCTTTTCTTTACTTCATCGATGCCTTTCTTGTTCTTTTTAGTTAGCTTTTTCTTAGGTATTTTTGCTTGTATTTTGGAGTTATGCCTCTCCTTATTTGGATTTTCGTATACCCTTCTACAGGTTTATCTGTGCCTCTTTATGAATTTGCTGTTTTAAATTTCAAATTCATAGAGGAAGAAACAAGAGATCTCCCAAAATCATCCGATGGTGGAGTGATATGAATTGAATTCTCAATTTCTGTTTAGTAACTAGGAAAATAATAGAATGAAAAGGAAAATATATAAAAAAAAAAAAGAAAAAGGAAAGAAACAGACAGACAGAAATAATATATACAAAATAATTTGTTTTAAAAAAATTTTGAAAGAAAATACTTTGAATAATATATATTCTGGTGTTTGAAATATACTAAAAAAAAATTTTTTTTTAATTTAAATGATTATAATAAAATTTAGATAAAAGCATTTTGTATTTATATTATTTAATATTTAATAGAAGAATGTATTAAAAATAAATATTTATGGATCTTATCCATTTTCAATGACTAATAATAATCGATAATGAATATTAATAGTCAATAATGATCGAAAATATATGTCGGTCGGTAGTTATTGATGATATGTGATATTTGCTACAAGATAAAGGAAATCTGAGTAAAAAATACACTTAAAATTTATTCTCATTCACACCAATCCAAGTACAAGTGGCTCTGTATATGCCAGCAATTTTAAACAACTCTAATCTATCATTTGTTCCTTATCCAAATATCCACCTATCATTTGCTCCTTATCAAAATATAATTTATCGAAAATAATATAAAATTACTCATGTGGTAGAGGATGATTGGATTTGCTGCATTAATAAGTAGTCGATATTTTACATTTCACACTGTTTGAAATTATTTTTGATTTTTTTAAAATTTAAAGTGTAATTATATAATTTTTGTAATAATATTATTATTTATTATACTTATTAAATAATATAAAGTAAAAAATTCAATATCAATAATATATTTGGCACAATAAATTTTAACATATTATTTAATTTTTCAAAGTCTATATATTATTTTAATATATAATAGTTTATTATTATAAATTATATTGAAAAAATGATATATACTTTGAGCTTATTGAAAAGACATGTAATTATAGTATGAATTAATACATTATTGAGTCTTTGGTAACAATAAAAATTTTAAAAGAAAATAATAAGATAAAGAAAATAATAAAATATGTGTTAGAGAAAATTCAATTGATATGAAGAATTTATCATTAAAAGAGTTACGGTTGAGACTTATATATAAAATTTTATCAAATAGATACATGATTTGTTACATCAATATATATAAAATTAAATTTATAAAATTTTGTCACGTCAATATTTTTATACATTTTTACTTTGATTGTATATATATAGGGATCTCACTCCTCTTTTAATTAGTAGATCAACTGTAAATGATATTAATTGAAATAGAGTATCTATTTCAAAATAATATGGTAATTTATTGTCAAAATCTTCTTACTTTTTATGTTTGATATATATTAAGTTCTATGTTTAGTATTACTTAATTTTTTTTTATTGGGTGAAGTTAATTTTTCTTAGCTTTTATATTGTTTTTGCTTGTAATTATCATTTTTTTTTTACTTTTATCTAATGAAGAATTACGGTAAAAAAGAAAAGAAAATTGATTATTTTGGAATTGAATTATTAACAGAAAGGTAATTCAATTCTCAATGAAAACACAAGAACTGAATTTTCTTCTCAAGTACAAAAACATGTGCACCTTGACTTTTTGGCTTTACAAGCAATTATAGAAGAAGCATTTTGAGTGTTTTTATTGGTAGAAAATTAAGATAATGTTATAAATTTCAAAAATAAAATAATATGTTCACATTTAAAAGTTTTTAAATAAAAAAATATTTTCAAAATATAATTAATATATAAAAAATAACTCTAAATTATTTCGTATTACTATTCTTTTATTTAAAACTCAAGTGAAAATATAAAAAATATGAAATCATCTTATTTATTTATAATATAATATTTTCAAAATTGAGTTCAAATACATATCTAATATTTTTTTAAATATTAATATTACTTTTTTAAAATTAATATTAGCTATAAGTTAACATAAAATATTAATCATTTTTTTAATAGTCTTTTCAGCCAACGGTATGGTAATTCAATTATCAATAAAAACAAAAGAATTGAATTCTCTTCTCATGGATAAAAAAATGTGCACCGCCTAAGATGGGGCTATTGATCTGACTTTGACGTTCCAGCCATTTTTTTTTTTTTTTGAAAAAGGATTTTATAATATTAATTTATGTGATTAAAATAATTATTAAATATATAAATATAAAAAATTTATATTTATATAATTGAAAAATAAATTAAATTTTTTTAAAATATATATAAAATAAACTTTTTAATATGATTTTTTATTAATAAATAAATAAAAATAAATTTAAGAGAAAAATGAAAAAATTAAATTTTAAAACTAAATAAGAGTTATATAAAATTTTAAAAAAAGCAAAATAAATATTATCAAAAAATAAAAACGATATTTTCATTGTTTATCATTATCAATATACATATTCACCACACTAATTACAATGTCAACATAATATTATGATAATATTTTTATGTATAAACATATTTTAAAAAACTTAATATATAATAAAATTTTACTATTACGAGAAAAAACATTATTTTATGAGATTGTACAAAAATTTTTGTGATTTTTAGATAATGTTAGATACAATTACTTGTGTAGAAAAACAGCTTGTGATAAATAAATTTTTAATATTTAATATTATCTAATTTTGAGTTTTATTGATGGTTGTTATCAATTATTTTTTAAATTAAAAAAGATATCCTTTATTTTTAGTTGAAGAGAGAAATAATTTTTTAGTAAGAATACTTATTGTTATGTATGTTGCCTATGGTATTTTAGCATGTATGATATTTTCATAAAATTTTTTATAAACTATCCTTATACCATTACACAAGTTCAATGGATCTAAATTTAAATTATATTTATCTTAATTTTAAATATTGTAAAAAATAAAATAATAATAACTTAAAATATAAATATTTTTATTCATTCTTCTAGTTATTTCAAATAATCACAAATTTTAAAAATTAAAATAATATCAATTATTTCAAATAATCTCAAATTTTAAAGATTGAAATAATAATTAATTTTGTAAAAAATATTATTCATGCAATTAAAATTTATAACTTAAGATTATTATTGTCAATTTCAAAAAGTTTTATATCCTTTTTATGTTCAAAATTTTTTTTCCTAATTAATCATTTCGTAAATAGTGTATTATAGATTTCAAATATCATAAATTTTAAAGATTGAAATAATATTAGTGATATAAAGAATATTATCCATTCAATTAAAATTTATAACTTAAAGTTATTATTAATTCACAAAATTCTTTATCTTTTTATATTCAAATTTTTTTCCTACTCAATCATTTTTATATATTGTCAGATAATATAGATTTCAAATATCACAAATTTTAAAAATTATAATTAATTTTATAAAAAAATTATTTATTCAATTAAAATTTATAACTTAAAGTTGTTATGATTAATTTAAATTATTATTGTTAACTTAAAAAAATTTTATATCTTTTTATGTTCAAAATTTTTTTAATTAGCTATTTTTATATAGAGTATAAATATAGATATTATAGAATAATCACTTTTATGTGTAGTATAGATTTTTATTTAAAAATTTAATAATATTAATGATAGAAATTTTAAAATGAATGAAAATAATTATGATATAAAATTTTTATGACTATTTTTATAATTTTAATTTAATATTATTTTATTTCAAAAAATAATTAGAGAGAATAATAAAATTAATTAATAAAGGAATAATATGTTTATATGTTTTATAATTTTTTAAATAAAAAATTATTTTCAATAAGAAATATTTTCTAAAATGAAAATTTAAAAGTTATTTTCTATGAGCGAATACTAATTTAGTTTTCTATTTGGTATTTTCTCCAGAACCACAAAAAGCTTTTCGATAATTTTAGCTTCTTCTATTTGCTCTAAAAAAAGAAAAAAAGCTTCTCCTACACTCTATCATGGCTTCTTTTTCTCTTCAGTCCAAGAAGTGGGATGTTTTCATTAGTTTCAGAGGCAAAGAGGTCCGTTATGGTTTTCTCACCCATCTCTTTGAAGCTTTGCGCAAAAAAGGAATCAATACCTTCATGGATGAAAACCTTAGGAAAGGAGAAGAAATCACAACGGCCCTATTGGAAACAATCCAAGAATCATATGTTTCTATTGTTGTTTTCTCTGAAAGTTATGCAGATTCACCATGGTGCTTGGATGAGCTTGTCAAGATTGTGGAGTGCAAGGAAAGGTCAGGACAAGTAGTCCTGCCAGTTTTTCACCATGTTGATCCAGCTGATGTTCAAGAACTGAGAGGCAGATTTGGCAACGCTTTTGATATGCTTAAAGAGGACTTTTTACACAAGATGGAGAGGTGGAGACATGCTTTAATAGAAATAAGCAGCTTATCTGGATGGGATTCAAAGAATTTCAAGTAAGTAACTAATTGAATTTAATTGTTTAACAATTGGGTTGGATGACCAAAACCCACAATCCAATGTTAAACGAGGGATAAATAGAAATTATAAGGAATGTTCGTGCATCTCTTGTTTTCTCCTTTTTGTTTATCAGTTACTTTCATTTCCCTTTTGTTTGCAAAACAGCATACCATAGATAATAAGTACTAACATTTGTGTTATGTTCCAAAGCTTTTTAACATGTAATTGATATAATTTAAGGAATTGAGTTAAATTGAACTTAAGCTTAAAGTTCAACATTTTTTTTTCTTAATCATTGGACTATTCATTAACATTCTTTTATCTAGTTAGAAAGTGAGACATTTTCAAAACTAAAGCTAAGTAGCTTCTTAATTTTGGGAAAATCTATAATGCAAATGATATATATATATATATATATTCTGTAAGTAGAGATGCAAATGGATTGATCAGGTGGATGTGGATTGGTCAACTTTAGATCAGGCGGATTTGGGTTGGGTCTACTTCAGATTAAGTAGCTTCGGCTTGTAAGCGGATCCTATCGAGTCAATGGATCAATATATAAAAATGAATTCGACTTATTTTGGATCATTTTTTGGATTGGGCCACTCCAAATTTTTCACTTTTTAAATATTTTAATATTAAATTTTTTTAAAATAATTTAAATCAATTATAGGTTAAAGTCCATTCAATTTAGGGAGATCAGCGGATTGGATAGGATCAAGTTATAGTTTCAAATCTAGTCACTTTGGGCCATTTTTTAGTTTCAGATCAAATCGAGTTGATTTTTTCTAAAAAGATTTACATCGGATCAAAAATTGTCATCTTTAATTATAAGAATTTGGCAATTTAGAGAGATCTAAAACAACCATTGTATTTTTGTGAAATTTAAAGGCCAATGCTTGATTTAAATAATAAGTAAAAACTAAAAACTCTTCCATTCGATTTTTTTGTTTTACTCAGAAGTGTGAGTCTAGTGGTGATTTCTTTTTTATTTACTTCTAATTTTTTCCATATGTAATCAGGTCTGAATCCAAACTTGTTGGGGCAATTGTTGATTTTGTTTGGAAGCAATTAAGTCATATGCCTTCATATGATCCTTATGATGACAAATTAATTGGAATTGATTCGCGTGTGAAGAAAATAGAATCATTATTACAAATCAATTCAGCAAATGGTTGGAGGACCGTAGGAATTTGGGGAATGGGTGGTATTGGTAAGACAACTCTCGTTGATGAAGTATTTTGTCGAATCATGGCTAAATTTGATAGTCATTGTTTTGTTGCCAATGTCAAAGAAGAGATAAAAAATGAAACTCCAATTGTTTTACGAGATAAAATCCTTGGTCATTTATTAGGGGAAAAAAATTTATATATAGGCACACCTCGTTTACATACTTCCATTAGGAGAAGACTTCAGAGTAAAAAGGTTCTAATTGTTTTTGATGATGTTGATGATCCAAACCTTTTAAAACTTTTAGGCGGAGAGTGTGATTTGTATTGTGTGGGAAGTAGAATTATTGTAATTAGTAGAGATAGACAAGTGCTTAAAAATATTTGCCAAACAGAATGTATATATGAGGCTGAGAAATTAACTGATCATGAAGCTCTTTTACTCTTTAGCTTGTATGCCTTCAAACAGAAGTACCCCAAAAAGGATTATATCAAGCTATCAAAGATGATGATAAGATATGCCCAAGGCAATCCATTAGCTATAAGAGTTGTAGGCTCTAATCTATGTGACAAGGGAACAGAAGAATGGGAGAGTGAGCTAGAAAGATTGGATCGCATCCCTGACATGAAAATTCAAGATGTTCTGAAAACAAGTTATGATGCGTTAGAGCATGACGAAAAGAACTTATTTCTCGATATTGCATGTTTCTTTAAAGGTGAGCTCAAAGGTAGCACTGAAAGGATACTAGAAGCTTTTGGTTTCTTTCCAAAAAGGGGAATAAGTCGTCTCATTGATAAATCTCTCATAACTATATCAAACAATAATGAGTTAGGTATGCATGACTTGCTACAACAAATGGGTATGAAGATTGTTCATGAGGAGTGCAAACAACCTGGAGGTCGCAGTAGATTGTGGAATGCAGAGGATATTTCTCATGTCTTAACAACAGAAACGGTATGACCACAAGCTGTGACTTGTATTTGAATTTTGCAACGAATGTTAGCTCTTTGGATAGGGAATTAAGTCCAATGGCTATAATACTTTTCAATATTAATTATTTTTCATTTTATATTCCATCATTATTTTGTTATTATTTATCAGGGAACTGAAAATGTTGAAGGTATTTTGCTTAATGTGCAAGAGATTGGATGTATGGAGCTTAGTTCTAAAGCTTTCATAAAGATGTGCAATCTTAGACTTCTCAAATTCTACAATAGTTCGAATTTGACTACAGAAAGAATACTTTTTCCTAATGGCCTTGAATATCTTCCAGATCAACTAAGATATATTTACTGGGAATGTTTCCCCTTGAAATCTTTGCCATTCAAGTTCTGGCCGATGAATCTTGTAGAGTTTCATATGCCTTGGAGTCAACTTGAACAACTTTGGAATAGAGATATTAAGGTACACTTTGATATGCTATTATACAAAATTTAGCTATGTTTTAAAGTTCATACATGTTAATATTAGGTTATACTTTCTTTTTTCCTATTACAGCCTCTTGGAAGTTTGAAAATTATGGACCTCAGATACTCTAACTCTCTAATCAGAATTCCAGATTTGTCTACAGTCCCAAATCTTGTGGAATTAAATTTGATGGGTTGTAACTCTTTGGTTGAGATTCAGTCATCTGTTCACTATTTGAGAAAGCTTAATAAACTAAATTTGGAAGGGTGCCTAAGTTTGTTTAGTTTGCCAAGCTGCCTTCGTTTGGAAAGTCTTGAGTACCTTAATCTTGGAGGTTGCTCAAATCTCAAACAGTGCCTAGAGATCCCGTGTGATATAAGAGAAATATTTTTCGATGGAACTGCAATAGTTCATCTGCCATCGTCGATTGGAAATTGCTCTCGACTTGTTGAACTGCCCTTAGGAAGGTGCACAAGACTCGTGAGTCTTCCTCGAAGCATCTGCAATCTGAAATCTCTGGTGCATCTTGATATCTCAGATTCTTTAGGACTAAATGGATTGCCAGACAACTTAGGAGATTTAGAATCTCTGCGGACATTTGATGCAAGTGGAAGTGGCATAAAAGCACTACCATCCTCCATCAATCAGTTGGGAAAATTGGAATATTTAAATTGTGAGGGATGTGGAGGTTTGACAAAATTGCCTCCTTTGACAGGTTTATCCTGCCTCAGCATAGTTAATCTAAGCAAGTGTGGCATATTAGAAATTCCGGAGAGCGTTGGCTCATTAGTGTCCTTGGAGTACTTGTATTTAGATGGAAACAATTTTGAGAGCATACCTGAAAGTATCACGCAACTTTCTGTGCTTAGAGAACTTCACTTAAGAGATTGCAAGAGACTTAGATACATACCAGAGCTTCAATCATGCTTAGAAGACTTGTATGCATCAAATTGCACCTCTCTGGAATCTGCATCCTGCTCATTACTTTTATCCTGTGAACTTAAGTTTGTTAATTGCAACAATTTGAATCGCAAGATTGTGCAGGATGTTTTGGAAAGGCATCAGGTGGGAAAGGTATCAATCTATTCCTGTGTCTCTCCCTGCTGTGGTGTGATGTGATCATTAATTTTGATATTCATTGCACAAGTATGTAAATCATCTAAATATATTAACAAATTTTCATGGTGCAGAATGTTGAGTTGCATATCCCAGGGAGTGAAGGGCCGCAGCAGATGAGATATCAAAATAGTGGATCCTCTCTTTCATTCATACTTGACCCCCATCACTTTGTCATTGGTTTCTCCTTTTGTGCTATTGTTGATCCCAGAGTTCTTCTTAAATTTTCCTATGCTAACCTGTTTACAATTAAATGTATGGCTGATTTCATAGATGAATCTGGACATAGCAAGGAATGGAGTTATCATGGGCCATTCTATCACCCTTTCATGTTGAATTCAGAACATGTTTTCCTTTGGTATGATGCTTTTGACCATAAACTGCCTTTCAATGAGGCCTCATTTCAGTTCTACGTTCAAGATACCTGTCGAAATTATTATTGTGAGGGGATTATTAAGTGTGGGGTGCATCCTATATATGGGGGACAAAAAGAGAAGAAGAAATCAAGAAGAAGAAGAAGATGAACATGATGAAGACCGACCTTCTCTGCTCAAATTGAACATTGAAACATGGCCAACATCTACTTACTCTCATATCCAATACACATAATTAACAAGAGTGACAAAATTATGAGGAGGAGGAAGCTGAAGACCAACCTTCCCTCCATCTAAATCTCTACTTATCTCTCTCATCTTGTTCATCTTAATTTTCTCCCAACTTAGCTGCCTCTACAGCCAAATCACATCTCAAAATGACAACAGGTAAACACATTATTTCATTTCTATAAGTTTCATTTCAATCCTTAATTCATGAATTCATCTCAGGTTGAGACTTGGTATAGTTTCTTATTTAGACATTAAACAATCTGCTACTCCATGTTCTCACCTTTGTTTTGCTCCAATTACTCTGCTCAGCATAACTTGCGCAGATACTGATGGGTTTTATTTACTGTTTGACTATATATTATGTGACAAAAATATGTTGCCTAATCTAATGGTTTATTTATTCATGGAGGGTGAAGCTGCATTTCCAAAACTGAGGATACTACTAGCAACTTACAGGCACGCAATGGATCCTAATTCTTCCCTGCATTTGGTAGAAGCTTTTGTTTTCTCTCTACTAGTATATCTATGCTTATGTTTGAGAAATTGCTTAGAGTGTAGGTTAGAATTCATCAGCAATGTTAAGCTGCAAATATCTAAAGTCTGTCTCAATGATTTATATCTTGCATAATTAAGAAAGACAAAGGACGATCATGCTTATAACTAATTAGTTTGACTTGTCATCAGGCCATGGAAAAAAAAATAAATAGTGGAAGCCTGCTCATTTGTGCTAAGTGCTAAGTACATGACCAATTTCTTATTTTCTTTTAAATGAGACATTTCATTCCTATCATTGCTGCTTTTCCAGATGTGTTGATATTCAAGCTCGAATGGTTGCAGATATGGATATCAAGGATCCGCATTAATTTATAGAAAACTGAAAGTTTAAAGAAAAAAATTGCAGCATTTTGAGAATTTAAAACCAGGTTTCAGGAGGCATTGATCATTGAACAGTTTGTTTTATAAGTAATTCGGACACTTACAACATGAACAAATTTGATATTTTGAAGTTGGTTAAGCTAGTTCATTCATATTGTGCTATTATGGTTTTCTGGTGCAGATTTTGCCATGTTGGTTAAGCGCAGCTCCTTGCAAGTTTTACCCTTTGTTGATGGCTCTTCAATACACTGTACTGTTGCTGTTGCCTCTCGTCTCAACTGGAGTTGAAATATGCTTGCAAATTCTAATTTCTAAGGCCAAGCATATTGCTGTTTTGACTCTGTTCTTTGAACCTGCAATTTGAGTATTGGTTCGTCTTCTTTAAGTGCTCTTCTATTGGCTGCTGTCTGGTTCTTCTCTGCTATTGGTGGTTCTAATTCCTTCATGCAGCTTCCTGTCTCTTTATGCTGCTGTTTTGTTTCAGTTTTCTTTGAGTTGTTGCAGCTCCGTTTTCTGCAGTCCTAGCTCCCTTGTAGTTGCTGATTTTATTATGACTTTAGCTTTGTTCAAACTGTAAAATTTCCGTCTAACCAGCAAATCATTTTTGACTTGGGTTATGAAAATGAAAATATCATAAGACGCTTTGGAGCTCTAAATGTGAAGAAACAACTCAGTCTCACACTGGAATGTGGTGCATTTATTGGCAGCAATAGAATTGTATTAGTTAGAAGAAGCTCTTTGAATACGCTGCTGGCAAAATACTTATAATTCATCTCCTCATTTGGAAAAAAAAAAAAAAAGATTTCTATTGAAAAATTGACTGAAAAAGCAGGTGAAGGGTGTTGTTTCTTCATTTCTATTGATAATCAAGCCTCATTCCTACAAGCGCACAACTGGAACTTGTCAGGACGAAAAATGAAATTACCACTCAATTGTTTGGTCTTATTGAAGAGTTATGCTATATATCATGTGAAATTCCCAAACCCGCACACTTGTTTTTGATGAATAATTTGAAAATAATTTGTTTTCTTGAGCAAACAAGGCAACAATTAGATTCAGAAGTAAATTTGCTAACTGACAGCAAATTGAGGAACATAGAGCATATTTAGAAGACTTGGCTCATTAAGAAAATGAACAGAACCAACATGTGTGGTAAATTGGGTTGTGATGAGGTCTATGGCACCAGCGTCCACAATCCATTTAGACTTATAATCTGTCATGGAGGATCCCAGGGTAGAAAGATATAAACCAATAACCTCAGATTTTATATAGAGTTAGGTATGTGAGCAGCAGCAACAGTTGGTTGGTATGGGATTTGAATTTGATTTCTGAGAGACTTAAAGAAGATTCATCTATTGCTGATATTATTCCTCTGTAAGTGAGACTGAACTCTCAAAAATTCAATGTGAAACTTGTTCAGCAGGATTACAGGTTTCAAGTTCAGAATTGCCAGAGTCAAAGCTTTAAATCAGATAGGTAGCAGATTTATTTGTTTGTAGGCAGCCTGAGATTCATTAATTCATCCCAAAGTATCTTAAGATGAGTAAATCGATCGGTAACTGACAACTGACCTTGTTGGAGGCCATAAATTTCATGCTACAAATCAGATGATTGCGGAATGCAGAGGATAGTTCTCTGCCAGCAAAGTTTTGGCCAAGGAATCTTGTAGAGCTTGGAGCGAACTTGAAGAACTTTGGGGTGGAGATATTGAGGTGCACTTTAAATATGTTACTGTATAAAATTTAGCTATGTTTGTAGAGTTTGCATTATTTTTTAATTAATATATGCATTTTGTTTTAGTGAAAGTTATGGAGCTCAGCCATTCTAGGTGTCTGATCAGAATTCCAGACTTGCCTACAGTCCCAAATCTTGAGGAATTAAATTCGTGTGGATGTATAAATTTGATTAAGATTCTCTCCTGTCGCCAATGTACAAGAAAGCTTAAACAATTAGATTTGCAGGTACTCTGCTCAGCACTATATGTATAAATTAGATATGCAATTACATTAATCTGCTCTTGTTTTTATTGAGCCTAAAATTCACTAAGACAAAGCTCGTTTCTTTCCAAGTACTCTGTTCAGCACTATATGCACACATACTAAAGGCTTTTATTAACTATGTTGTCTAACTCCCTTATGATACTGTTTAACATTCATTTTTAATGTATTATTTCTCTAGCAGAATGTCATGGTTTATTAATTCATGCAGATGAAGCTGCATTCTAAAACTGAGGCTACTGCTACCAACTTCAGGTGCACAATGAATCATATTTTCTCTCTATCAGTATAGTATATATATGCTTATGTTTGAATCTTTGAGAAATTGTTTGTGCATAGGTTAGAATTCGTCAACATTGTGGAATTTAGAACATGCATTGAGAAAGAGGGAGAGGGAGAAGGAGAGGAAGAGGAAGAGGAGGCTGACCATCACTATCAGTTGCATCCTTTATGACCAACGAGACCTCCCTTAGCCCGAGCACCACCAAAATTAGCAGCAGAAATGACAAAAATTAGTAGAATTCCGTGAGCAAGGACAAAATTTTCAAACCACAGTTCTAATTTGGGTGATTCAAGTTGCAATATAAAACTTTCTTCATAAGTTTTTCATGGATACCTTTTGCGAATTTTTATCAATTTTTTTTATAATTGTAATTTAGGTCTAAAATTATAGAAATCATATTTATTACAAGTTTAATGCATGGAAATGGACTAAATGGATGTATAATAATGTTGGTTGATTAATGAATGAAGAATTGAAGTTAATTGTATTTTTGGACCTAATTGAACAGATATGAAGAGTTTAATGATTTAAAGAATTAAATTGTAACAAAAAAAAAAAAGAGAGAGACCACATGAATGTGATATAGTTTGTGAGGATAATGGAATATTTGTTGGATTATGAATTATAAATTGAGGTTTAATGCTGATTTTAGATTAAATTATAAGAATTAATGGAATTTATTTTAATTAGATAAATTAGTTGAAATTAATATAATTGTCAAGAATCATAGAACTGTTAAGGTATTTTATGAAGTTAATAGAATAATTATGAGAATAATTAAATTAATTAGAGATTCAATTGTGGTTTGAGAAAATTTATTGAATTGAAAGATTTAATTAAATTTAAAGATATTGATAATAATTAATAATAATTATAGGTGTTATTGAAGGATGTAATTGCTCTTGGCTCAATGCCCACATCATTAGTTTCCAAATTATCTTCTCACTCAGTTCTTTTTGTAATGGGTTGACTATAAATGGCCAAACTTTAGTTGATACTGCTGCTGCTGGTGGATACTATGGTAATAAAATAGTTGATGAATGGGTTGACTATAAATGGCCAAACTTTAGTTGATACTGCTGCTGCTGGTGGATACTATGGTAATAAAATAGTTGATGAAGTCAGAGGAATTTATAAGAACTTAGTGATGAACTCTCAACAAAAAACCAGTAAGTCTTTTGGGAATAAAAAAATCTAAAGGGGATGAGAAGAAAGAAATAGCGTCCAAAAATCAGTATGACATAAGAAGAATAGTCGAAGAACCATCATAACTTATTAAGTTCTGTAGCAAATGAGAAGAATGGTACGGGCGCGATCTAGGATTTTTTCTTGGAAGAAGAATAACACAGTATAATGAAAAGGAATTAAAAGATAAGCAACTAGTTAAATGACAAAAAGATCCATCAAAACGGTAGAGAAACATATTGTGTCTGAGGATGAAGTGAAGATTTCGGCGGGAATTGAAAAGACGTAGGTTAATGGGCAATAGAATGACGCAGCCCCTCACATAATAAGGACGCCATTTATTAGGGTCAACAACGTCATTGTCAGCAAAAATAAGCTGACGCAATACCCCACTAACTGTGTAAAGATGACGTTGCCCCCTGCATGAGACGACGTTTTCCTAGGAGTGCCGAGATGGTTGAAGGGCAGCACAGGCAATCCTCGTTTTTCTAAAGCCTCGACGTCAAACCCAGAGCAATGGGGAGACAAAAACGAGGGGAGATCATGATGATAAATTAGTAAATGGAAGATGAGAAAATAAAAATATTTCTTTACCCTATGCGTGCTTTTATAAGAGGCTTTAGAGTTATCAATATAAGTATTTGCAAAAAAACATAGAAAAAATATTAATTTCCTTGCAAAAGATGTAATTATCTTATTATGCCTTGGAGCCTCTAACACATTCGCTTTAAATTTCAGGCATGCAAATATAAATAAAACATCATACAATAAACTTTCTTTAAATGTCAGACATTATTTAAGATTAAAAACTATAATCTAATGTTTGAAACAACAACACCCAAAAATATATATAATAGTAAAATAAGTAAATAATCTATTGACCAGTAGGCAAAATAAAAAAACAAATTTAAGAAACCATCCACTCTATAAAGAGTGTTGGCAATCAGAATTTCCACAGCGGAAGTGAACAACAGGACACGCTGTATATATATATATACATATATATAATTTTTAAATCTGCTTCTAGTTTGAAGTGCTTGAATGAAAATTAATATATTTTTTATGCTAAAAGCAAGAAAGGGCCATTTAGTTTTTTTTTTAAAATATCTTCAAAGAGTAGCTATTGAGTATTATTACATTTTAAAAAAAACGTGTTTGGGATTTTTTTTTTTCACTTCAGCACAATCCTTTTTTGCTTTATAAGCTTCAACTGTGAATTTTTTTTTCTTTATTATCTAATTCTAAGTAGTAAGAAAAGAGATAGAAAGGGCAAACAAACGGGAAAAAAAAAAAATAATAATAAGACTTGATTCATGATCGCTTGCGAATATCTTACTTTGAATTTTGTAAGTTAAAGTACTAAATTGATCCATGAACTTGTCCTTTAGTGACAATAAAGGACAAAATAAACATTTTCGTTAAATTTATATATGAACTTATATTTTTTCATCAAATTTACTCATGATTAGTATTTTTGCACACTATTGTACTATTGTTTACCCTATTTCTCTTTATATTTGTTGTAATTGGATGAATAAATATAATTATTACTCAACGAAAACATCATTATGTCAAAATAAAATTGTGTTTTTGAGATGTGAGGATTTAAAATTTTTGAGATTTTGGGAAAACTGTGTTTTTGTAGAAGTATATCTAAATCTAGTTCTCTTAAATGCACTTTTGACTGTATAATTCTGCTTGTTCATCAAATTACAACAAATATAGAGAGAAATGAGTTAAACAAGAGTACAATAATGTATAAGTACTATTCAGAGGTAAATTTAAAGAAAAAATACAAGTTCAGAGGTAAATTTGATGAAAAAATTTATTTTGTCATTTATTATCACTTGGGAACAAGTTTGGGAGTGGATTTGGTACTGTAACCGAATTTTATATTAAAATGATAATAACTATGTTTATGTGATCAATATAATTTGAATTAGAGTTTGCCTAATTTGAAATAGCAACAACTAATGCTGGTTAATTTTGACTCTTATGTCGCAAGAAAATATCGGACCTACCTTGACTATATTACATCTTTAATAATAAAGAAGTTTACACTGGTTCAGCCATGCCAAGAAATCGAAACATTATATTCACAAAAGGGATCTCATTTTAGTCAAGAATAAATGTTTCAAACTGTTTGTTTCCCATTCTAATATAATACCAAAATGATATTAATTATGAATCAAGATTGATAATGAGGAAATAATTAGGAAGAAAACACATAAAAGTGGAAGAATTTAGGCAAATACATACCACTTTTGGTGATACCAAGGGAGAAAAGAAAAGATAAAGAGGTTTTGATTGCATACAAAAAAAGCAAACTGACATTTTTAGCTAGAAGCAGAATGCAAAACTCTTGATTACAAAATGTGACATACTTGACAACATAAAACAACCCGACATTGAGTAAACTCAAAAAGGAAGCAAAAATAGGTGACACAACATTCATCATATTTACTCCCAGAAAAATGCATTGTGGATCCAATGTAAGTTTCTGTGATCTGCAACTACTTCACATAGCTTTCAAGCTGGAAAAAATTGTTAGCAATAAAGCTGCAACTTCTTCCACCAAAGGAAGCGTCAGTTAGATGGAGTGCAATTTTGAAAGGACTGTTTTCAACTTCCCTACATTTTTCAGTTATTACAATTACCGTATGCTATATCTCCTTTCTTTTTTTTTTTTAAAAAAAGTTTCTGCAGTCAATGAATATATATATATATATATAAAGCCATTGAAACTAAAAGAGAGAAGGAATTTACTTGAAACTTACATTTTTATCGTCAACTTCAATAGCATCTTCTTCAAATAATCCATTAGTAACATAATCTACTTCTATTATCAAATCTTACAAAAAACCAACCATCTTGGATCAAAAGCTTCACCACAAAAAACCAACCAAAAAATACGAAAAAAAATTAAAGTACAATTAAAAGATGTTAGAAATCTCACAACAGTAGTTGTATCTTAATTTCTCTATTGAATCACTTTTTTAAATCAGTTACGTTTTAAGTACACACCTATGAGAGATTCAAACACTATTATGAGCCAAAAACATAAACAAACAAATGCAAGCAATAGTGTTGGAACCATTTTATATCAATCTGAGATTATGGATTTGTTATAGTTAACAGCGACAAATGAAACAAATACTGAATCAAGTGCAAACTAACAGTACAGCGTAGTACAATCCATGCCATTCAGACTTCTAAATACATGGAGAGCGATGTTTGAGCACACAGAAATTGACTACCTATTGTGTATATAATATGGAGAGAAAGAGTTGTGCATATACAAAGAGATAGAGATAGAGAGAGAGAGAAGAAGATGAAAAATAGGAGGAGCAGGATATGTAAGAATTTATTTATGATATAGTACATGGAATTAGAACACCAATCAATAATTAAACGGAAATGAATTTCATACTTGTGTGCGCATTAGATCCAAAATTGTTTTGAGTTATAATTACAATCATTGAAATTAAACACTAAGAAACCGATCAGAAAAATAGAAAACGAGAACTAAATCTTTTTTTCATTGACTTTCTCTCAAGACGACTACAAATGAGTGTAGCAAAACTAGAGTTAGGGATAAAAGACATGAGAAAAAACTTAGAATATTTATAATAAATTTAACTTGTCCACCCATCACAAGTCCATGTTAAATTAGGTTTACATATGACCGTCTTCCATATTGGTCTACTAGAGGTGTCATAAGCTCATAACTCATTTGAGCATAATTTAATTGAGCTTACCCACTAATCAATAAACTATATTATTCAGTCCGTTTTATAAAAAAATTAAAATAAATCAATAATTAATATTAGCCCACATAAAAAATTCTAACATTCTCTCACTTGGACAATCTTAATTATGACGTTTTTATGTTTTATAAAAAAATATTTTTGAAAACGACTCTTGTACTAAATACTTTAAAATCAAATGTAGCCTTAAAATTTTAGAAAACATATAATTTATTGATAAAATGACACCTTAAACAAAATCATGTCCACATTAAATTATTAATATCGGATCATGACAGTAATTATGTCTCCTTATTGACATAGTACCAATTCATTGTTACAAATATTGATAACTTAACCGACTTGGATTCCGATATGACAGTGTAGCAAAAAAATAACAATCACATGCGTTCAATAAATACTTCATTCATATAAATAAATAAATATGAATAAGCAATGTAGTAAAATTATTTAACTTAGACATTCAATTACAAGTACAAAACTCTCACTAACCAAGTACATCAAAAGACTCTACAACACTCATATTACTAACATGTTTCTTGAAAATTATGAGTATAAGTCTTTTGGTTAAAGGATCAACTAACATCAAATCAGTACTAATGTACTCAATCTCAATGTCTCATTTCTTTACTAAATTTCTGACTGTAAGATATTTAATCTTCACATGTTTAGAACCACTTGAACTCTTATTGTTCTTAGAAAAGAACACAACAACATTATTATCACAATAGATTCAAAGTAGCCTAGCAATATAATCGACTACAAGCAACCCATAAATAAAATTCTTCAACCATATGACTTGTGTATTAGCACCATAACAAACAACAAATTCAGCATGCATAATAGAAGAAACTGTAAGTGTTTGTTTAACACTTTTTCATGAAACAACACCACCATCAAGCATAACAATATAACTCAAAGTGGACTTCATATCATCTTGACAATTTACAAAATCAAGAGTCAGAATACTCCATTACTTCAAGATCATCCACTCGCCCATAAACAAGCATATAATCCTTCGTCTTTTACAAGTATTTCATTACCTTCTTAGCAGCTACCCAATGATCCCACCTAGGATTAGAAAGATATTGACTAAGAACACTAACAATATATGCAATATCTAGTATTGTACACACTTGGACATACATCAAGCTGCTAACAGCACAGACATAAAGAATATTATTCATTATCTGTTTCTTTATATCACTTTTAGGGCATTACTCCTTACTAAATTTATCTCCTTTCATAACAGGAGTATCATCACCTTTGCAAGATTGCATATTGAATCTACTGAACACACGATCAATATAGGCCTTTTGAGAAAGACTCAATAAATGACAAAATCGATCACAACGAATCTCAATACCCAAGATAAAAAGATGCATCTCCAAGATCTTTCATATCAAAAGTCCTA
>CATIWR010027165.1:0-72871 GCA_949677035.1 Omphalea diandra
ACCTAAAAGGTGTTTAAAGCTCACACCAAACTATATATAAAGAAATAAAGAATTAAAGATGAGAATTAACTTAGCAAGAGTTTTGGCACATATCAAATGGTTATCCTCTTGCATTCAAGTCCATTTGGTGGTGTATTTATAAGCAATAACCACCAAAGAGACATTACAAATAAACTATGTATCCAAATCTTCAAGTTGTGCTAGACATATCTTACATTAAATGCTCGTCAGACAAAATTCATGGTCGAGACTGAAATTCACGGTCGCTATTTTTGAACTGTGTCTAACGGCTAGTCCACGTGGCATGAAACCATTGGTCTTTCCAAAAACTAGTCGTTAGATCTTTCTAACGGATATAAAACTTCATGATCGTTATTTTCCTTACCGAACGTGATTGTCACCGTGAAATAGTCTGTCTAGCATGAAGATACTATTTCTGAAATTTACGGTCGCTAATTTCAAAGGCAGATTTTCATACTTAGAGTTTCTTGCTTCTAATCACTTCAATTCAACTCCCAATGAGATCCTATCTTAATATATATACAAACAACACTTAAAATAAATATTAGAACCTTTCAATCTATATTGTCAAGATCAAAAGAGAGTCTGGACTTAGGTTTGAATAACCTAGTCCAACACTCTCCTTCTCCTACTGTCTTCCATTTTTCTTTAAATTTTTTACTGTATTTTTTGTAAGCAATAGACCTAAAGGTTTATACAAACACCTTATTATATGTACAAATATTTTTTGTGGTTTACATAAACCATTAATTGATATGTACATACTACTATTATTCCTCATAACAACTGTTCGTAACAATGAACTCCAATTCTTGACCATTTATCTTATGCTTTCTTTTTAGTTCCCTATGCTCGTAAAGGAATTGATTGGGATGCAATTACCAATGATTGCATGCCTTATTATTTAGCTTTAAATCATGTTTAGAAGTTATTTTTATATGATTGTATGGCCATATCCTCTTTGCTCATTAATGGTTACATATATATCCTTTTTATGTTCATTGTGTTAGGTATGGATGGGAGATGATTAAGAGAGGTTGCAATAACCTAAGACCTTATGATTCCCATATGTTTATTATTCATCATCATGCTATATTCTTTAGTTCATTATATGTTATACATTCCCCTCATTCACATAACTATCTATGTCATCATTATTCATGTGCTTGAGTGCTTTTCCCTGTTAGGGCAACATACTAACTAGTCCATTTTATGTAACCTCTTTACTTATATTTTGAGCATTTAATGATGGAAATATAAGTCATTGCATGTCTACATGGCAAAAGGTTAAGGGCTTTAATCTTATGTTGGTATCTTTAAGGTATAAACTCCTTTTTTTAGTGATGTTTGGCGGTAACATGAATGTTGTTTTATGGGTTTGAGACTTATGTTTTCATCACATGAATACACCCATATCACATTATATATACCCTCACTGTTTATGAATGTATGGATTTTATCATTATGGTTTTATGGATTAAGAACAAGATGAATGGTTAAGACTACCTAAAATGGATTAGTTAATTGATAATAATAAAATTTATAAAAGTAAATTATAAATTATCTAAAGGTTGGATCCTTAAATTTGACTGAAATGGGAGTTTTTCACATCTTCAACAAATCATACTCAATTTTCAAACCCGATCTCTAATAGAGCGAAGACAAATTAGACCTTTTAGAAGACTTATTTGGACCATAATCCATTCTTCCCAAAATTTTCAACCAAACAAAGTTGGATGGTGAATCCACTTGAATATCTAGTATATTACTAAAGTATCACACCCTTAAGGTCCTCTTTGACCACTCAATTCATGTTATAGGCTCTATGACATAAGAAGCTCGTCTTAGGATCCTATTACATGGAATTTCATAGGGGTTATACCAAAGTATGACCCCATGTTATCTTCACTTTTAAAGGTTGATAAAAGATTTAGGAGTCACAAGTAAGACTTCACTCATTTAAACAAACTTCTCAAGGCATTCACATTGATCCAACTCGAGCTAGGAATATTATTTCACTTAATAAGTTAGGTATGAATTTCATAAAATTCAACCTATACTTAGTCCATGACTTCCCTATGAAATAAAGAATACAACTCATTTAGTGGTGACAGTTTTTAACTTAATCTAAAAACTTAATATGATCTATCTCGGTAAAAGTGACTCAAACTGGACTTTACTCGAAAGAAAACATAAATGACTTGAATCTAAAATGACTAAAAAATTTATGGGTCAAATATGATATGATTTTAGTCCCACTTGAATTAACCCAAACATAACCTAATTAAATTATTAAAAATATTTAAATTTATTTAAAAATTAAAATAATATTTTTATTTTAATTAAAATTATAAGTTATTTAACTCGAATATGAAAAATAGTTTGGAAATGACCTAAATTCCTTTTTGTACCTTAACCTAATGACCTTGCTCATCTTGCCCTATTTGTAACTAGAAGTGACCTGACCTTGATATGCTTGAAAAAAGACATGAGTTGAAATTGATATAACTTGAATTTGAACTAAACTAAACTTGCTTAACCTCTTTGACACCTTTAAGCTCATTATATAAGGATTAACTAATGAATACCTGTTAAGTCAACTTGTGTAATTAATTAAGAAATTAACAAAATAACAAATAACCAATTAAGGTAATGAAGCTAAAGCTAAGATGAGAAGAATAATCAAATTATTGTGGTACTACTACATATGAGTGTTGTTGTTGCTCTATTACTTTTACATTATGAGCCCCACATAAGCTAGAGTATAAAGATGTTAAATACAAGTTTAAGTGAAGACTAAGAAAAGGCAAAGGAAAGAACGACTTTTGTAAATAAGTCCATAAGTTGATTAGAAGAAGTGATTGGCAAAAGTTTTGGAACTCCATTTTAAATTTTTTTCTCAAATAAGATGACATTCAATTTTGGAATTTTGGTATATGAATGAAAAATAAAAATAGGATTATAAGCAAGATGAATAGTTTATCATAAAATAATAAAAGAAACTTTCGAATGAGGAACACTACCTATTTTATAGATTGATATAATAAGCTTACAAATTTGACTAGGAACAATAGAAACAATGTCAAGTGGTAATTCTAAATATTATTTGTTGGATTAGGTTGGTCAAACCTAAGTCAAGACTTTCTTTTGAATTCAAAACTTTTATTAAATAAAAAAGAGATCCACTAGGGTAAAAAAACTATAGATGTAAGATATAGAAGAGGAATAAATGTTTTTTTTTTCCATTTTTTTGTCTATGAATTTTTAATAATCCCACCTCATTTGCCGATTCTATATGATCTAAAATTTCTATCCTATCAAGTATAAGTTCTACTACAATACAAGGTTTTCTTGACAATATAGATTGAAAGGTTTAAATATCAATTCTTAAGTATTGATCTTGTAGATATTAGGTTATAATCTCATTGGAAATTGAATAAAAGTGATTAGAGGAAAAAAAAACTCAAATGATGTAAATTTGCCTCCGAAAGTCTTTATTGCAAATTTTGAAAAGTACTATTGAGATTCAAAAGTTGCGACCACAAATTTTGGTAAAGACCGTGAATTTTGAAAAGTACTATTGAGATTCAAAAGTTGCGACCACGAATTTTGGTAAAGACCGTGAATTTTGAATAGTACTATTGAGATTCAAAAGTTGCAACCATGAATTTTGATAAAGATCGTGAATTTTGAAAAGTACTGTTGAGATTCAAAAGTCGCGATTGTGAATTTTGGTAGAAATCGTGACCAATAGAAAAATAAAAAGCCAAAACTCTAGTTTGATTCGTGATAGGTATAACAGCTTGGTAGTGACCACAACCTTAGTAGACACTGAAAATTTTAGTAAAGACCACAAATTTAAGTAATGATCGCTATATTTGAGATCCGTTAGAAAGATCCAACAGCTAATTTTTAAAAGGACCAATGTCAAGTTACCACATATCACTAGCCGCTAGATACAATTCGAAAATAAAGACTGCGAATTTCATCTGACAAGCAGTAAATGTAGGATTTTCCTAACATACTTTAGAGATTTGGATATAGTTTTATTTGTAATGTCTCTTTGGTGATTGTAGCCTATGAGATTTGGATATAGTTTTATTTGTAATGTCTCTTTGGTGATTGTAGCCTATGAATACACCATCAAATGGACTTAAATGCAAGAGAAAAATCATTGATCATACCAAAACTCTTGCAAAGTTAATTCTCACAACTTTAATTCTTTTTTTCTTTGCATGTAGTTTGGTGTGAGCTTTAAACACCTTGGGTTTGGGTTTAAGAATGAGCTTTTATATAAAAAAAACTCTTGTTTGGACTTTAGAGTGAGCCTTATAAAACTCTTATAAGGTTTGGTATGAGCCTTAGAAAAACACTTGTAAGGTTTGGTGTGAGCCTAAACACTAAGTTGAGTATGAGCTTGTAAAACATTAGTGCTTTAGTGAAACATTCAATTGGTGAATTGGGAAGTTGATGTAGGGTTAGTTAATACTCAAACCACTATAAATTTCTTGTGTTTATTATTCTTCTACTCTTTATTTAATCTTTTAATTGTGTGTGCTTCCTCTAAAATTTAAATTTTCCACCAACTTAACCCTCATTCTTAGTGCATAAGCGTCAACATGATTCTTCATAAAGATTACCATAAAGAAAGGCATTATTTATATGAAGTTGTGCTAAATATGCCATCTAAATTATTGGTCTTTGATTACAGCTAAGGTGAATAATTTTCTAAGAATAGTCATTTTTTGCCATTAGAGAAAAAGTGTCCATACAATATACCCTTTCTTGAAAGGTATAGCCTTTTGCAATAAGTATAGACTTATATCTTTGTATTATTCCATCTAAATTACATTTGACCTTATAGACGCTTTCTGAAACAATTGGTTCCTTTCTAATAGTTAATTTTGTGAAGTGCCATGTGTTATTAGTTTTTGTGGCTTGAATTTCAAATACCATTACTTGCTAAAATTTGGAGTAGCTTAAGCATTTGTCTTAGGCTCAGTATAGGTAGTAAGAACGGTTGAGAAATAGTAATGAGTAGGAGAAAGATACGTATAAGAAAGAGTATAAGACAAAGAGCGAGAAGTACTTAATAGTTGCTCTATAAAATAGAAGGTAAGCTAAATAAGTTGTAAGGTAAGGATGTTGTAAGGTTGTAATGATATAATTAAAAATAAGAATGTTGTTGAGCTTTATGTGATCTTCTGAGAGTAGTGGTAGGTATGGATGTATCAATATTAGTAATAAAAGAAAAAAAAAAGATTTGAATTAGTAGATTGGATAAGCTGCAACATAAGGATGTTGCAAGGTTGTAATTATATGATTAAAAATAAGGAACTTGATAAGTTATGCATGATCTTTAGAGAGTGGAGGTTGGTGTAGATGTGGCAATATCAGGAATGAAAGGAATAGAAATAACAAAGTTAACGAGAACAAACTCTAAGTAAATATAATATAAAGAGATAAAAAAGAAATTAGTTTTTATAAAAGATGAAGAAATATCATTATATAGAGTAGGATAAACAAAACTATCAACATGAGTAGAATGAGAAGAATAAGGAAATATATCTTCATTAAAGATAACATTTTTAAAAAGAAAAATTTTATGAGAATTAAGATAGAAAATCATAAAAATTTAACATTATAATGAAAATCTAAGAAGACACATTTTTGTCATAATTAACCTTCCCAACTCAAGAATTAATGAAGGATTTGGTAAAAAAAAAAGAAAAGAAAAGAAGTAGGAGAAGCATATAAGAAGAGTAAAACATGAGAGCAGGGAAAGAGAAATCTGAAAAAAAAAAAAGAGAGAGAGAGAATAAGGGAAATGGCTATTGTTTCTATTATGCCTTATTATCATTTACAACAATCTTATTAATATTGACTAGTGGTCAATTAGTACTAATGCCAATTCAATACTATTCTAATAACTAGCTAAACAAGCTTAATAAGGTTATCATTCAATACA
Source organism: Omphalea diandra (assembly GCA_949677035.1). Lineage (NCBI taxonomy): Eukaryota > Viridiplantae > Streptophyta > Magnoliopsida > Malpighiales > Euphorbiaceae > Omphalea > Omphalea diandra. Next base: position 5,990 of record CATIWR010027165.1, read on the forward strand.
TTTGGTTCCATACTAATATAAATCCATTCCTAATAAGTTTTGAGCTTAAGAAACAACTTTAAATCTATTATGAATAAGTGATGAAACAAGTTAGATGATAAACAAAACTTTCAAATTTGAAAAATTAGGAAGAGATTGTATAATATCTCATAAGGATTTTTATTATGAAAAAATATGTAAAAAATCTATTAATGAGAAATGTAGCATGAGCAACAAATTTTAAAAGGAAAAATGCAAATTACTTTCAAATTTGAAGGCTCTTACTACATTCAGTATATGTTGATGCTTCCTTTCAATATACTATTTTGTTAAGATGTCTCAACATAAAAAAGTGTAATGTAAGCTACCTTTAGGTTTGATAAAATAAAGTCATAAAGAATTCAAGACCATTATCACTTATGACACTATTTTTTCTGATTAAATTGAGTAAGAATGAAGTTATAGAATTTTTTAAGTAAAGATTTCACTTCATATTAAACCATTCTGTCATGACCCACCTTTAAGGCATGCTAGCACTAGGTGCTTAAGAGACCTAAGGTCCCCTAAACATCTACCAAGCATACTAGTCTATAATCATTTCATAAAATCATTCATCTTAAATGCATAAGTCACCTGTAGATAAGGAGGATTAGTCATAAGGTATGTATCTATTTCATATACAAGAACATCATATCAATATCATACATAAATTTTATAACTCATTTTACATCATTTAAATAATGGATATCCACCCACACAAAACCTAGATACAAACTTGCCAGTTAGTGTGGCTTATAGGAATTTATACAAGTCCATAAGTCTTAATACAATAAGATTCATAATACATACATATATACATCCTCAAACAAATCTCAAAACATGATGAGAACCTAGCCCTCCTTATCTTGATCCTTTTGCATAAAGCCTGTAATAGTCCATCAGTTGGGGTGAGCCTTTCATACTTAGTGAACAGATAAGTCTACACCCCTTCAAGCTAAAGCATCATGCTTTAAAATATTATTTATATATAAGTAAGCAATGCGACTAATTAAAACCTTTCATTTATATGATCACATATCGTAAATGATCAAGGAAACCTAAGTCCATGAGGAAACGTTACTTAATCCCATAAGCCAATCCTTTCTCCAGGAGAGTTTCCTCACTTGCTAGCTGAACATTTCAGCTCTCACAAGAGAGTTGCCTCACCAATCACATCATTCTCTTACATATGATAGTTTTCTCACCAGTTGTGTTGCGCATGCATTCATTTCATTGAACATTATCAATATATAACATCACCAATCCAAACATAGCTAGTCATGTATCAATGGAATCCTCATATCATTCTTAAGGTTAACAACACACATAAGCAATATTATTTTGTTCATATATCATCATTAAATCAATGTATATGGTGTTAACATTTGTCTTAAGTCATTTATAAACATATAAATTTATATTTAAATATACATATAAATATATACTTGATCGTAGTCATAACTTGACATTAAACATTGATTACGTTGAAACATTGATTATGTGATGCATGAATGTTAAGCTTTGAAAACTTAAGGCTACTTGAAAGAGATATATGAATCCCTACTCACCTCAAGCTATATCTCTTTCCCAAAATGCACAAATTCTATTTGCCTTGATGAATATCACAATCTCATATGACACCTAGCAATTACACATATATAACAATCAAACTAAGTTCATTTGTAAAAGAAATAACTTAACTTTCATTAACATATCAATGTTTATCTCTACCCTAAATAGTTGAAGGACACTCTTTTCCATCATGTGTACACCACTAATCATAAGTTTAAAGTATCCAAAAAGTGGAAGAAACTCATTTAATATCAATCTTTCTTACAAAATCAAACTAGTTATATAAGGACACTTATAAGGTTCATTAAGACATTAACTTTCCCTTTAATGCAACTGAGTAAAACACCATTCAAGCTTAATTTGCTTTTCAAATATAAATATTTGAATACTAATAATCATTTGATAGACCATCAAGCATGAAGAACTAAGAAGAATAACCCATATTCTTCAAGTACATCTAAAACTCCTTTAAAAGACAACACTATGTCATACTAACACCAAACTTCATCTCTTACATCACTGCCAAGCTCAAAAACACCATAAACACATTTATTCATGTATAGCAAAAATATACAATAAATATGACAGATTATAACTTACGTGAAATAGGTAGGAAAAAATCACCAAGTTGCTTGAAGATGGAAAAAGATAGATGAGCAAACTTTATTCTTTTAACTTGATTTGGTGGCTATTGATAGAGGAAACATTTTGGAAGAGTGTGGGTGAGTTTTGGACTAATTTAAATTAAAGAAATGTGATGTTTAGTCTTGGATAAAAAGGAAGATGGTGGTGAGGCAGTTAGGAGGGTTTAAAATGACCATTTTAGACGTGTTAGCTTATTTAACAAAATTAAGCACTTTTGACTACCAATTGAGGTTCAATTGCTAAAGCTTCTTCTTATTTTTCTTTTTTTTTTTTTTGCTTCAACATTTTCCCTTATTGTTTAATAATTAATTCCTAATAAAATTAAGAGCTAAAAATACTTTCTAAAGTCCACCAAAGTGCATCTTCTAAAACATAAAACTTGTGGAATCTTTTCTTTCAACTCTTCCTTTCTTCCTCTAAAAAACTTCAAATACCATATTTAAACATTTAAAACTCATTTAAAATGCATAATTATCATGTCATTTAAATATTCATTGGCACATACATTAAGCACATATTAAACAAACATAAGTAACAACCTCAAGATGAGGCAATTATGTAACTATCTAACTCTTTCTTCCTTCCTTCATGATAATTCAAAAACAAAATATAGGCATATAAAACTCATCTAAAACACATCATTGTTATGTCATTTAGATGTACATTAGATCTATACATTAGGCATATATTAAATAAACATAAGCAACACATCAAAATAAGGCAATTATGTACCAAACCTTACACCAAAATAATGCAATCATGCTTCGTACCTTACAAAACTCCCCACTTTAAACCATTCATCCATGATTGAAACTATAACATACCTTATTGGAAAAGATGTAAGAACCGTTGAAGCATATCCTTATGAGTTTCCCATATTATTATACCCAATATATTAATATGAGTTAGATCAAAATAAGATGCAATAGCAAAAGTACTTATTGTCTCAAGATGTCCTAAAGTGAGGTAAATAAGGCAATGGCAAATGATTCAAACTTTAAAAGTTGAGGAAGGGTGAATCACAAGATATAAAGATTTAAAAAGTTTCAACCTTAACTTGACCTATGTCTTCTCCTCTAATATACCACTACAGAGTTTCACTAATGCAAATAGATTACTAGGTCTTATTCAAATTTTTACAAGAGTGATTTAATAGGTACCACTCAAGCCTTTACAAGGTGAATTGACCAGGCACCACCATATTTATACTAAATAGTTTTTAGGTACTATTTAAAGCCTATCGAAGATAAATTTAAGTCCCTATTTGAAGCCTTTCACAATAGCATAAATTTTTCTAACTACCAACCCATGCAATGATTCTCTTAAAAGAAGTATAAGTATTGCTTGAAGAAGAATCACTTTCAAACACTCATGTTATTTTTTTACAAGAATATTATAACATAAATAAAGATTTATAGCTTATGCGAAGCCTTGAGTTCAGTGATGAAGTAGTTTAAAGCAGCTTTTTCTTCGTAGTTTTGAAAATAATTCACTGAGGTTCAAAGGAATGTGTAAAGAAGAACTTTCATTCATAAGCAAGCTCTTAGTTTTTTACTAACAATAGTTCTTTTCTCAACAACTTTCTTATTCTTTCATTTTATTTCAAAGTCTGGAAGAGTTTTTTATATATTTGTATCAAGGAAAAACTAGCCAATATTTATGCTGATCAAAACATGTTAAGAATTTATCAATATAGTCAGCATTACCCCGTCAATGGTTGTTGTGAATGTTGCACAATTGTTGAATGGTTAATAGGCTTAATAGGTAATTACAATGGTTGTTAGCGTCCATTTTTCTTTTCTTCACAATGGTGTTTGAGATGAGCCTAGGTCGTTGAATCTTCTTAAAATAGTCATCATGAGTTCTTAATAGTCATCGAGCAATTTTCATTCTATACATACTTCATAGCCTTATTTAGAAGGCATTTTCAACCATTATTGTTCAAAGTTCCATGCTTGTTGTAATTTCAATTGCCATTAGAGGCTTTGCCCACCCTCTTTAAGACCTAAAACTTGCTTGAAGCTTTACGCCATTTCATAACTCTATTTGAAGTACTTTTTCAATAATAACTTCTGAACTTGCAATGCTTATTGTTCGATCAATAGTCTTTGGATGATTTAAGCATTCATTATTGCCTTATGGACTTAGTTGTATCAATAGGTGTTGAAAATTATCCATAGTCATTAAGTATTGTTAACATAAATTTTAATTTACATAGGAGATAGCCATTTCTAGAGGACTTTCTTAATTTCTAAAGGACTTTCTTAATTGGCCATTCTACTTCATTAATTAGCATTATACTTTAATTATCATTAAATAGTAATCCATAATAATTGACAGATTTTGATTCAATTTTTTTTTTAGTCTTAACTTTCCTAATTTGACTAATTGATCATGCTTAAAGACCATTTTGCTATAAATATTTAGCTTCCTTAGGATGTAAAGAGCTTCTTTTGAGCTACCTTTAATAGAACTTCATCAATTATGATTTGAGGGTTTTACAAGAAATATTTGAAACACTTGAACAAGATTTAGACATTTTAACCCTTGTTTGTGATAATCAAAATAAGAATTGAAACCTTAAAAGTTCAACAATACAAAAACAAAAAGATGATTTTCTTTGTTAGCAAAGTGTTATACCTAACAAACATATTTATCAAAAATTAAAATTTAGCATTTGAGGTATAAAAGTGATTTATTCTAAGATTGAAGCATGACTTTGCCTATAAAGTCAAAGATCAAAATAATTAATAGCTGAGCAAGTATTTATGAAAGAGTTGATACTAGAAAAAGTATTCATAAAGGTAGAAGCTTAAAATTTTAGTCAAATGAGTTTATACATGTCATCTAATTCTTTAGCTACTCTAGTAGTCTTTCATTGCTAAAGATCTTGTATAATACAATTATTAGAATTTATGATTTGACAACATTTTGATTTTAAAGACAATTTTCTAGTGGAAGTCAAATTTTTTAAGAAAATTGAGGGACGTATAGAACTTGTCAATATTAAAATGAACTATACCTATATAAGTATGTTATAGAGATAAAATGATGATTAGGAAGTTTAACAAAATAATGAGTTACAGATCTACGATTACTAAGAAAGGATAAAGAATAAGTAATGTAGCGAAAAAACATTTATGTTAATAGTCCACATAGATGGAGTTGGTCTTAGAGTATTGAAAATGGATAAATATAGAAGATATAATGGAGGTCGCATTTGGAGTTAAGATTGCAATATGTTACGGCAACATTGGCAATGTGAACATGTGATGATTGTGGAGCTTAAATTTTTGAGGATATGATGAATATGGATGTCGAATAAGAAACAATTGCTACTGATATTATTCCTTGGCAAAAGCAATAGCACTAGAAGATGAGTTGACATTTGAATCAACATTAACATGTTATTTGTCACTAGAAGTAAAATGATATGGATTAATAAATGATCTGTAAATTTCAACTTGATTAGCTATGGTGATTTGCCCAAACATTGGTCTATAACCAAGTTCATATAGCATATATCAATTGTATGACCAAATAACCTATAGAGAGTATACATTAGTTGTTTGCTGCCAAAATTAACATTCCTCTTATATTGTGCAGTAATATGAGTAGTATTGGGTATTAAATTGTAACCAAGTACATTAGAGAAAGTTCTAGTAGTAAATACTGCAGATTGCGATTGGCACTTTGCATCAAAAGGTTTCTTTCATGTTGAATCACATGAGGAAAGACCTTCTTATGGCTCCATTAGTTAGTTTAGTGTCCTAAGCTAATTTTTGTAATGGATATTTTATTAATATCATGTTGTATTCATTAAATATCTTTATTATATTATATTTATTGCTAAATAATAAATTTTATGGATAGTTAATTCTACTTAAGGTCATCAAGTATGTGACTGGATAATAAAAATCTTAAATGTAGAAATTTTATTCTAAATTGTCCCTAACTAGTCATTATTTTTGGGATAATAATGAATGAAGACTAGTATGTATTTGATTGATCACTATATTTTACTGATAATGTATAGGGGATTTAAAGTCAAACACATTGATACATGTTTAAGAAACATTATATTGGACTAACCCACTATGAGAACACTACATTAATAAATTGTCATAAGTGATTCTCATACAATAATATTAACTTAATGCTTTCACCTGAAAATCACGATAGATTCCAATATGATGAACTTTATGTTTTGATGCAGTTCTACATTATCTTTAACATGATTATCATACAAAATGATATTAGGCATCGAGTAAATCATATAAGGGAATATGAGTGATTAAGAACGAATTTGTCCATCATGTATTTATGAGAAATATATCTTTGCACCTCTCGATAAGTTAGATTGAAGAGAATGCATGCCATGTGGAAATGAATTGTTAAGGATATCAAGGTCATTTTAAATCAATCTATTTGAAGATTCATGTCATATGTTCGATTGAGATATAATGTGATAAAAGTATTATAATGTTATTTATGGGATAGGTTAAGTCAAATTAATGACCTTTACATAGTTTAGGTAGTCATAATATCTTGCTAGAGACCACTTATGACTTATAAGTCATAAATAAGTTTTAGGTCACTACCAATATTATGTGAATCTACATGGTCGCACATTTAAGACGGACCCAAAAGCGAAATTGGTTACTTCTTTCTTTGAATAAGATAATTGAAGATATTATCTTAAATATTTAAATATCTATTTTGTTTTAAAAATTAAAGAAAATAAGATATTATCTTATTTGTATCTTTAAGATACAGAATTAACATAAAATATCTTAATAGTTAAGATATGTGTGTGTGTGCATGTGTGTCTTTAAGATACAAAATTAACATAAATATCTTAATAGTTAAGATATGTGTGTGGGTGCATGTGTGTGTGTTTAGGGTTTTCTAAAAGGTAGAGAATATTCACGTTTTTAGAAAATATTTTAAAGAGAGAGAAATACCCTAGTGCTAGCATACTGTTCGATTTGGAGATAGCTTATTGGTGCCAATACCTATAAAGGACATTCATTATTTGGTAATGTTTGAATTCGGCTCTAAATTTGAGATAGGGTATTACTTATGTAAACTCCTTCTTCACCTTTTAGCATTGTTCGAATCAGTAAGATTTCACATATATTTGATTAATATAATCAAAACGTATGAATCCCTAGTAGATTTTGTATGCTTAAGATTTTTGTTTTTTCCACTATGTTCATTCTACAAAACAAAACGCCATTATCTTAATTTGAGTCCTCATAATAGCAAAATCATGGTTCGACCGCTTGAGAAAATGTAACATAATCAAATTTGTAGTGTAATTCATGACAAGGTTTTCAAATCTGAACCAGCTTGGAAAACTTTGGACTTAGGCTTTTGTCCAATCTAGGTTAACTTGCAAATTTAAAATAGATAAAATCAAGTCAACTCAATAGACTTGGGCCAAGCTGATTAAGTTTTTCTTTAATTTTTTCAAACATTAAAATTATATCTATTAAACTTCATCTATAATACATATAATAATTATCTTTATTTTATTTTTAAATAAATTTATTTTCATTTCAATTTTAAATTTATTTATCTTTTATAATATAATTTTATGAGTTTTTAAAATAATAAATTATTACAAAGAATTGAAAGTGCTTTACTAAAAATATTATATTGATATTACATTGATATCGTTTCAAATTATTTTCATAATATATAATCTTTGAATGCAATAAAATAATATTTATTATTTTTAACAATTAAAATATTCATTTTATTTTTTGTAATTACCATATAGATAAAATTTTTTGTTTGAAAAATTTTATTTATATAATATTTTATATTCATTATTATAAATTATAAATGATTAATTTATATAATAAATTTAGCTAAATTCATATATTACATCATATATATGTTTTATATAATATATAATATTAAATTATTAACTAAATTATATTTTAGTTTGATCTTTAACTCTAATTTAACCATTGATCCATGGCTCTCTCCATTGATCGAATGGAAGACTAGGTCAAGTTTTAAAATAGTGTCTCACAATTTCAAGAGCATCACTTGACCTAGGAACAACACATCCATAACGAGGAATATGTCTTAAAATGGTGAATTCATTGCATAAAATCTTAAGATGAGTAAAATAATCTGTAACACATATTTTCCTATTGAAATCTAAAAATTTTATGTTGCAAATATGAATATTTTCCTATTGAAAACTAAAAATTTTATGTTGCAAATATGAAGTTCTAAAAGAATCTTCTTGAGTAAATCAATCCTTAAAACTTCTTCATACATCCACAACATCATCAAGCTATATTATTTTTTAGGTAATCGAAGGAGAAAGTGAATGAACTAATATGGCACAACTATAAAATTGCATCTTAACCAAGAAAAATAAAGAGGATCTGAAGTTGTAGGAGACTGATTGATCAATCCACAAATTGTAACTTTTCTTTGATTAGAGAGCCATTTTCATTTTATGAAACCATAAATGATTTTTAGATCCAAGTAATATGAGGAGAAAGCAAAACCCAACACGAAATTTCATTGGCATCAAGGAAATCTAGACTCAATGGTGATTCTCTAGTCTAGCAGTGTTTGTAGCTATTAAAATGTTAGTATATGCCCTTGAGTCAATCAACTGGCGACACTAATATTTGACAATAATCATAAAATACACGTTAAATATCATAAATAATATTTTTTTTTATGACAAATCACTTAATCTAAAGATAGAGTCCAATATGTAACTTACAAAAGTAGTTACAATAAGATTATAACCATAGGATATCTATTACATTTATGTATCATTTATAAATTGTTCCTAGTTGATATTCTTTCAAGACTATACATCGATAAAGCTATTAGATTAGTAAATATTATGTTTTTTTTCAATGGTCAAAAAAGCAATTAATCTCACAATTTGAAGTATAATATGTAAGAATTTTTTTAGGATCTAGTACATGAATTTAGAACACCATTCACAGTTAAGCAGAAGCAAAATTGCGTACCTGTTTGCGCAGTAGATCCAAAAGCATAAACAAATTGCATACCTCTTTACGCATTGAATTCCAAATTATTTTGTGTCATTATTTCGATCACTGAAAATAGAACACTCGGATAATAGGTCAGAAGAGTTGAAAAATAGAGCTAAGTCTTCCTCTCCTTGACCTTCTCATAAGACGGCTACAATGGGTGTAGCAACTAGGGTTTTTCAATATGAAGGCAGGAGAGGGGACTTAGCCTATTTATAATAGATTTTAACAGGCCCACCCATCACAGGTCCATGTTAAAATAGGTCTACACTGACCGTCTTCCATATCGGCCCACAAAGGTGTCACAAGCCTATAACTGAATTGATCACTTTTTAATTAGGATTATCCACTAATCAATAAACTATATTATTCAGTCCGTTTTATAAAATAGTTAAAACAATCTCATAATTAATATTAGCCCACATAAAAATTTCAACATTCTCCCACTTGGGCAATATTAATTATGGCATTTTCATGTTTTATGAAAGAAAATATTTTAAAAATGACTCTCGGACTGAATACTTCAAATGTGGCCACAAAATTTTAGAAAACATATAGTTTATTGATAAAGTGACACCTTAAACATAATTCTGTCCACATTAAATTATCAATATCGAATAATGACAATAGTTATGCCCCTTATTGATATAGTACCAATCCATAGTCACAAATATTGACAACTTAACCGACCTGGATTCTGATATGACAATGTAGCAAGAAAATAACACCACATGTGATCAATACACTATTTTCTTGTCAGTCCTCCAAACATTTCTCTTTCACACATGCTCAAACGAGCAAGAGAAATTCTCAAGGCTTCAAAATAAGGCTGTTATTTCCATTTGGAAATACAATCACAATACCTTAGCCTTTGTTTCCAGAAACACAATTGGAAACTAGCTCTGTTTAAGATAATCACACTAGTCTTAAGCATATTAACCATAATGCCTTAGCATTTGTTTCCAGAAACACAATTGGAAACCAACTCTACTTAAGATAATCACACCAGTCTTAAACATATTAATCACAACTCATAGCATGTTATATATATAAAATGTGCACATACACAAAACAAAAAACTACAAAGCACTCAACTCATATAAATATGAATAAGCAATGTAGCAAAATTATTTAACTTAGACATTCAATCACAAACATAAAAGCTCCCACTAACCAAACACATCAAAGGACTCCACAACACTCATATCTCAAACATGTTTCTTGAAAACTATGGGTCTAAGTCCTTTGGTTAAAAGATCAGCTAACATCAAATCAGTATTAACGTATTGAATCTCAATATCTTCTTTCTTTACTAAGTCTCTGACTGCAAGATATTTAATCTTCATATGCTTAGAACCACTTGAACTTTTATTGTTCTTAGAGAAGAACACAATAACGTTATTCTCACAATAGATTCAAAGTGGCCTAGCAATAGAATTAACCACAAGCAAACCAGAAATAAAATTCTTCAACCATATAGCTTGTGTACTAGCACCATAACAAGCAACAAACTCAGCTTGCATTGTACAAAATATTGTAAGTGTTTATTTAACACTTTTCCACAAAATAGCACCACCGACAAGCATAAATATATAACCCAAAGTGGATTTCATATCATCTTGATAGCCTGTAAAATTAGAGTCTGAATACCCCACCACTTCAAGATCATCCACACGCCTATAAATCAACATATAATCTTTTGTCCTTTGCAAGTATCTTATCACTTTCTTAGCAGTTACCCAATGATCCCGCACATGATTAGAAAAATATTGACCAAGAACACCAACAACATATACAATATCTGGTCTTGTACACACCTAGGCATACATTAAGCTGCCAATAGCACTTACATAAGGATTATTATCTATGGTCTGTTTCTCTATATCACTTTTGGGGCACTGCTCCTTATTAAATTTATCTCCTTTCATTATAGGAGTATCACTACCTTTGCAAGATTGCATATTGAATCTACTGAGTACACAATCAATAGAAGCCTTTTGAGAAAGACCTAATAAATGACTAGATCTTTCATGGCGAATCTTAATACCCATGATAAAAGATGCCTCTCTAAGTTCTTTCATATCAAAAAGTTCTAGAGAGCAACTGTTTTGGTCTCACAAATCATCTCCACGTCATTATTAGCCAATAAAATATCATCAACATGGAGAACAAGAAATATAAATTTACTCCCACTGATCTTATGGTAAATGCATTGATCTATCTTGTTCTCTGCAAAATCAAGTGAAGTGACTACCTCATCAAATTTGCGATACCATTGACGAAAAGCTTGTTTAAGACTATAAATAAATTTCTTTAGCTTACAACTAAGTGTTATTTACCACTTTCTTTAAAAAACCCTTAGGTTGTACCATATAAAATTACTCACCCAAATCACCATTTAAGAATGTCGTCTTGACATCCATTTGATGCAACTCTAAATCAAAATGAGCAACCAAGGTCATAATTATCCTAAAGGAATCTTTAGACGAAAACATGGGAAAAGTCTCATTATATTTGCCATAATATTCACCCCTCGATCAGACCTTACAATTTTAATGACTTTTCCTCATTGTTTCTCAACCTTAGTTTTCAAAATTTTGAACACCTCAATGATATCAGATTTCTCCTTTTTCAAGTATAAATAGCCATAATGAGAAAAATCATCAATGAAAGCAATAAAATATTTATTGCCATAAATAGTAGGTGAATAAAGTCCACTAATATCAGTATGGATAATCTCCAAAAGATCTAAACTTCTATTAGCACCTTTCTTTTTTATTCTTAGTTAATTTACCTCTTATACAATCCACACAAATATCTAGATCTTCAAAATCAAGAGAAAGGGAATGTAATCTTTCACTAGTCTTCCGATTCTTTCTCTAGATATATGACCTAAATGTTTGTGCCACAATGAAAAAGATTTTTCTTTAATCAAGGATCGTTTGGCCACAACATTGGCTTCATAAGAAGGTTTGCAATCATCCAAACACAATCTATATAAATTATTGAACATAACACATTCACCGATCAATTTAGAATCTAAAAACATATTGGCTCTTCCATTACCAATAGCAAAATGACATCTAATTTTATCCAAAACAGAAACATAAACCAAATTTCTCCTCAAAGATGGAACATAAAAGGTGTTCTCCAAAACTAGACAAAATCTAGATTCCAATATTAAGCTGATATACAATTTCATCTAAAATAGAAACATAAATCAAGTTCAAGACCACTTATTCTTTAATATTCCACTCACAGGTGGGTTTAGCAGGCTCATCATCATAAAGAGCATAATCAATCTCACTCATTCCAAGACAAACAAAATATCATCTTTCTACCTCTTAAAGTTTGTGCTCGTTAGAAGTTCAACAGTTGCAGTACTATTATTGAGACTAAAGGAGACTATTTGAGTAAAACAAAAGCATGTATTAGAATTGGCTATACACAAAACAAATTTGCAATTTACACAATCTAGAAAATTCTGGCATCACTACATATTCTCATTTGAGCAGAACATGCACATGCAATAGAATTTCTAGTTATGAAGCACACAATTGAGATCTCACTAGTTTCGAGAAATCCATCCTTTTTGGGCAGATAGACTCTCTAGACTAATGCACCTCTAAGCACAAAAAGCTTCATCTCAACAAGCCCTCCCAAAATCAATGCATCTAATAACCCCCTTTAGGCAGATTATTATATACATTAATTTAGAATTTTCATTTCAACTCAACAAGCCCTCCCAAAATCAATGCATCTAATAACTCCCTTTGGATATGTTTTTATATACATTAATTTGAAATTTTATCTTTATCTAAACAAGCTCTCCCAAAATCAATACATCTAATAACCCCTTTGTGCAGGTTATTATATACATTAATTTGGAATTTTTATTTCAACAAGCACTCCCAAAATCAATGCATCTAATAACCCCTTTTAGGCAGTTATTATATACATTGATTTGGAATTATCTCTTCGCAAGAAATAAAAATAACTTTACGAAATTTCAATGGATGTCCCACTTTGGCGGTAACTCCCATATCAACCCATAAAATTATTTTTAATTAGAGATTTAGAATAGCCCAATTAAAATACATACTAAACACAAATATATATTTCAAAACATATACAAGGTACCAAACATAATATATCTTAATTTTAAGCACATAACTATTCATTCATATATGTGCAAAACAAATATATATTATCTATTTATTTAACTTTATCACAAGGTCAATGTCACTAAATAATAAATAGATAATCAATTATATATATATAAACCATATATATATATATACACATACACACACACACACACACACACATATATTAATAATTATTAAAATAAAAATAAAGCATGTCATGATGCACATGAATTATAAGTTACTACTATAAATATTAGTCCACATAAGAAAATGACAAGGATTCTGCTTAGATCGGTTGGCTAAGTTACGCATATGAATGGGATGCGGTCATGGGTTCGAAACCCACAGCGTGCATCCCTCTCCCCTTTTTTTCTCTATTTCCATTAAAAACACAGGGGTGGGCTTCTTAGACTTATACTAAGTCTTGGAGAGCTTGAACAGACAGTGGGTTCCAAAGCCCACAGACATTCTAGCTTATAGTACTCATAATGATTGGCGGGCCTACGCAACAGGTCCTCCACTAAATTTTTTTTTTTTTTTTTTGAGTTAGTCTCCTGTTGGGCCTTCGCTTTCAAACCCACTATCTCATATGCATCTCCTATATTATCCACTTCTTTGCACCTCCAACATTTAAGATTCAGAAATTAGGTCAAGTGTCCCTAGGTCAACTACCGTATTCATGCCTCCACCCTCACTTTCCTTATTCAACCTCATCGATGCTACTGTCTTGAACCACCCATCATCTCCCCTCCTGTTTTGCACCCAAAGCCAAGCTGCGTATGGGTGTACACTTCCTTTTCTACTGGGTTGTCATACAATTTTTTTTATAATCTTCATCTGCGTGCCCAATAATTCCACAATAGAAACAGAATGTGGGAAGCTTTTTTGTATTGAAAATTGATCCAGAAGCATTCCTTTGGTGGCTTTTAATTTTCATGCAACGTTTTATGCTAACCCTATCATCCATCGCTACCTTGAGCTTCATATAGGTTCTCCAAGTTCCATCAAATCCTATCCCAATTCTTTTTTTTTTTTTTTGGCTATTCATCATTTACATTAAAACCTAAGCCATTCAACATAAACCCTTATCCAATTTCCAGACCCCTTATCAAGGGGCAGTGATTGACCATCAGTAATCTAAGACAATATATCTAACCATTAACAACTGTTACCAATAATCACCATCAATAGTCTACCACCACCACCACATAAGCCAACAACCATCCATAACACAATACAGTAATCAATGCCCAACTGAATCGGCACCACCAACCCTCACGACACCCCATGAAAGAACAAGACCCATAACACCCTTTATCCATTCCATTCAACAAATTATTATACACAAAAGAACTAATACAAACCTCATTAAACCAAACCTTAAAAGCGCCGATTGGAGCAAAAGAAGCCAAGAAAACCAAGGAGCAAAGAGATCATCCAAAGGGAAACATAATTGGGATTTCTTGGTTATGGGTTGTGATTGCGGTATGCGGATTGTCGATTTTGGGAACGGGATTTGTGTTGGGTTACGGACTAAAACGCAGAAAAGAAGGAAGGAAAAAAAATTGCCAGAAAATTTACGCTACCAAGGATCGAAGCCGTGACCCACTATATACCCTAGCCACCTCATCAACCGTCCACACTTCGCGAATAACACATTACGATTGTGACAAATAAATATATAATAGATTTATACATCAACATCAATGGTGAGAATAATAATATATTTTTTTTTGTTTTGTTATTATCAGTACAAAATATTTAGGGTTATAAACCATGTACAATTTTATGTTCTGATACCAATTGTAAGAATTTTTTCAGGATCTAGTACATGAATGTAGAACATCATTCATAGTTAAGCGGAAGCAAAATTGTGTACATATTTGCACAGTAGATCCAAAAGTAGAAACAAATTGCATACCTCTTTACGCATTGGATTCCAAATTGTTGTACGCCATTATTCTGATCACTGAAAATAGAACACTCGGATAATAGGTCAGAAAAGTTAAAAAATGGAGCTAAGTCTTCCTCTTCTTGACCTTCTCACAAGACGGCTACGATGGGTGTAGCAACTAGGATTTTTCAATATGAAGGCATGAGAGGGGACTTAGCCTATTTATAATAGATTTTAATAGGGCCACTCATCACATGTCCATATTAAAATAGGTCTACACTGACCGTCTTCCATATTGGCCAACAAAGGTGTCACAAGCCCATAACTGAATTGATCACTTTTTAATTGACATTATCCACTAATCAATAAACTATATTATTTAGTTCGTTTTATAAAATAGTTAAAACAATCTCATAATTAATATTAGCCCATGTAAAAATTCCAACATAATAGATATTTAGGTGATAACTACCTACTAAGTGAGTAGGGAAAAACACACACACACGCACACAGAAAATTTTTTTTATAACTAATCAGTTAACTTGCGTAACTAATTAAGCAATTAACGAACAAAAAAGTGTGCAACCAAGCTAACGAAGTAATTGAGTTCCCATTCCTAACTGTTCTATTAAGGATTTGTCTGTCAAAGGCTCTGCTTTTCTCTTGCTTTATGTTTAAATCACATTCTTAGAGAAGCAAATCTTGTTGCTCATAATGTAGCCAAACATAGTTTTTTAGCGGTCGAAGTTGGCTGTTCTTGGTGAAATTGTATTCCAGTCCATTGTATAGATTGTATTCCTGTTCATTGTTTCCGTGGAACATTCTCCCTAAGTTATAATGAAATTTCTTTGCTTTAAAAAAAGAAGCTAACAAAGTTAAAGCCAAAAAACAGTGATTTGAAAATAATTTTTTAAACCATTAAACTGTATCAATTGAATCGAAAATTAGTCAACTAATCAATTTGCTGATAGATCTGATTTTAGAATACTGCTAAAAATAGAAGAGAAAACTGTTGCTGCATATAACTGCTGCTCTATTGCTGCTACCATATTTGATGTTATCTTTCTCTTCCTTTTTTTTTTTTTTTTTTGTGTAAAATTGAAATGTTAGATTTGTAAAATTCTTAAACCGTTATATGTTATAAGTATTTGAAGACCAATTGTTGTTATCTTTTTTCTTTCAAATTGAAATGTTAGATTAGGTTTATCTATCATCAATTCTAATGATTATTATATAACTATAAAATTAGCCCTATAGCTACAAGTGTTAGTTACGTGATTATATTTCAAATATAATTGCTTTGAACACCTTCGAAACTGAAATAGGTAACAAAGAACAAACCTTAAATTGATGGTAGAATTGCATATTTCGAAACTAATTCTATTAGTCAGTGTAGATTTGTAAATTATAATAAATAAAAATAGTGCCCAGTTGGAATAAAATTTATTAGTTTTATACTTATGTGTATATGAACTATGATATTATACTGACTAATTGATACTAGTGCAAGGGATAATAAGAATTGCTTCCATAGAGATAGTGTTATAAATTAATGAAGATAACTTTTAAACTATCTAAAATTGATTTGAATAATATTTGAGATTGACTTAATATTACTTGAATTGAGCTCGAGTTCAAGTTACTCAAGTAATTTATCGAATCAAGTTCAAATACTAAAATAATCAATTTGAGAAACTTGTGAGTCTAATTGAGTTTCAATATTTTTATCCTTTATATTTTAATAGATTTACATAAATAATCGAGTTGAATCTAGTCAATCTAGGTTTCAAACTCTATCAAGCATATTTGAGTTTAAATTTGATATTTTAAAATTTTTAAATGATTAATCAAATCAAACTTGAGATCTTAGTATTTTATATATTTCATTGAGTCATACTTGAACTTGAAAAATAAAAGTTAGTGAAACTAGAATTTGACATAATTCAACTCAATTATAACCTTAGACAGAAATAAGAAAGAGAATTGACAGTATAGTTTGGTATGGCAAAACTAGATTATAATTTAGTTTGACTATTAATATAAGTTAGTTTGATTAATAAATTTTATTTGGTAAACTAGATTATTTGGAAAAAAAAAAATATATTGTAATCTCCTAAAAAAACCAATGGAATCAGTGTCTAATTAAAAAGCTACTAGATTATTATTTTTTCTCATTTTACCCAAAAAGCTACTAGATTATTATTTTTTCTCATTTTACCCTCATTTTATGTCATTTCACATTTTTTAACTACTTTTACCAAACACTTTTATATCAATTAACTAAATTATCAACTACCAGATGTTCAGCTACTAGATTATCAACTATAATAAAATTATCAATTAGTAATTAAATTATTATCTAGTTTTCCCAAATAGAGTTCAAATGCGCTCTTTATATAGAAGGCTAGTATCTCATTATGGTAAGATCAACTATGTGAAAATATATGAAAATACAGTGACTCGTGTGCTTTTTTTCCTTATCTGAAACCTAGCTTGGATATAAAAAATTCAGCTGCGTTCACTTTATTACTATTATTATTATTATTATTATTATTATTATTATTATTATTATTATTATTATTATTATTATTATTATTATTATTATTATTATTATTATTATTATTATTATTATTATTATTATTATTATTATTATTATTATTATACTTCTTTTTTGAAGAAAATATGAACTTTGTTTACAAAATTAATGAATGTACAAGTTGATCTATATAGATATAATGGTAACAATAATACATGTAAAATTTATCAATAATATTTAGCAATTAAAATGACAGAACACTTAAAATTGTAACTCGGCAAAAAATGCGCTCAACTTAATGGCAATAAAACCACAAATCGACTCTTATGGTCTTTCAATGTGTCGAATAACCTAAATATCATCAATAAGTTGAAGTCCACTATCAAAATGAACTTGAAAAATTTAGAAAGTCAACAAGAAATAAAATTTCTATAAAAAGAAAACACATTTTCATGAAAAATAACATATAATTCTCAAAAAGGATAATGAAAATAAAATAGAAACACATGCAAATACTAAATCTATATTTAAACAATAGATCTAATATCTAGATATATAAATCTAGCTAGATCTGAGATAATTTATTTAAAATAAAATAAAATATAAACAAATACTTTAGGTCTAAATGAATAAACATAAATAAACTCAAAAAAATAAGTAAATTTAGATTTTATTCAAGAAAATAAATGATAAACAAAAAAAAAATAAAAGAAAGAAGCTAATTTTACTAAAATAGTTAGAAATTAGCCTCTAAAACTATCGCTTAAAGAACTTGAATTAAAAAAAAAAAAAGATAGGTGGCTAAGATTTCAAAGTGTCTCTTTATTCATAATAATCTTAGGTATGTTAACTCTGGTATATTCGTTTTGCTTCCTTGTATATCATAAATGAATTATTCCCTTCATCTAATTTTGATAGACTTTTTTTTATCCATTCAAAAATATAGGTAATTTTTCTTTTTTAATTGTTAATTTAATGATTAAATATCTAAAATACCTTTCATTGGTTAACATAAATATCAATACTATAATTAATTTTCACTTTCTTAACTTTGAAATTGCATATTACTGTACAATTTTTTTTGAATTTCAATGCAGAATTTATTTTATTTGAATTTCAAAAATTATCATTTTTATTTTTACTTTTCTTGTGTGTTGGCAAGTCTACCATATTTAGATTATTGTGCATTACCTTAAAAAGTCTGCTAAAAATATTTTAGTAAGTAAATGATTAAAAATAATTATATTAATCGCAAAAAGCTGAATTTCTTATTCATATGCAAATTAAAAATGGTCTATCCAATATATATATATATATATATATATATATATATATATATATGCGCGTGTGTGAAAATAAATTTCAAAAGATGAATATATTTATAACACTAGTATCATATATTGGAAATAACTATATTTTATCAAAGATATAAACAATTAAAGACATCACCATATTACCAAAACTATATATATATATATATATATATATATATATATATATATATATGTGTGTGTGTGTGTGTGTGTGTGAAAATAAATTTCAAAACGTGCATTCAAATATCTCAGTTAGGTGAATATATTTATAATACTAGTATCATACGTTGGAAATAACTATATTTTATCAAATATATAAACAATTAAAGACATCACCATATTACCGAAGCTAAAACTTCTAAGGGAATAGGTCAAGTCTAGTTTGCATAACTCAATTTTCTCAAGTTCTGTTTGACATTTAACAACCCATGAAATATAATTTGGTGTCTAAATAATGCTTTTCTTATTATTTATTCAACAAAAACATGAACATAATAAAAATGAAAAGATATTAAAAAGTAATGTGTGGTCCAAGCTTTTGGAACACATCAATTTGGGGATGAAATGGGTATTAAGTTGCTATTGAATTGATTGAAAGAACATAAGATTATGATGCTCATCCACTCACCCATTACCCTTATAATTTCCTGGTTACAAGTGGTTGACAAGCCGATTACATCATGTCCTCCATGAAATCAAATTAGTGTGCTGATAATCATTACTATTATTATAATTATTAGAAGGTTGAGTTTACATTTGACGTTGATTTTGTCAAAACCATAATTTCCTAACTTTATCTATATATGTGTATACTCACAAATCTTGATGCTAACCATATGGCCCTTTCATAAATATTTGTGATCTAATATCTTTGACTAAGCCAAGATTGGCAACTTCTGTCTTGTATGATTTAGCGAGTCTCTTTCATTATCTTTTTATGTTATGTTGTTTCTGTTTTCTAGAATTTTCAGTTTGCACTTTCTATCTGTTTCCCTTTTATTTATTTATAGGAAGATTTTTCTTTATATATATATATATATATATATATATATATAAGGCGCTACCATATGCTTGCTTTTTATAAAATCAATCAATATATATTATTAATTCCAGTTTCAATGCTAATATTAAATAATTATTTGTTATTTGTCAAATAACTGTGTATAGTATTATCAGGTGTCATTATTTTACATTATATTATAAAAACTTCTATATCAAAAAAATATTTAAATAGAAAATTAAAAAATTCAATCGTCATAATAAAATACATTCTAAATTAGAAATAATAAAATCTAAAAAGTAAAAATTTTAACCAAAAAGCTAAGACTATATAAAAAATTTTAAACTACTTATAAATAAGAAATTAAAAATCTAAAAAGTAAAAATTTTAAAAGGGAAACTAAGATTTAAATTAATTCAATAATAATAGGAAGCTAAAATTTAAATTAATTCAATTAATTATTGAAAATTTTAAGTATATAAGAGAAAATAACAATGTAATAGAATGTCAAGAATTACTTTATTCAAGTTTAATAAATTTTCACTTGAAATTGTGCCACACATGATTAAAAGTATAAATTAACAGATAATATTTTATTATAATTATCTCACATATGTATATACAATTTACAATTTTTTTTTAATTTTATTTTTTATTATGAAATATTTATATTATTTACTTGATTAATTATTAAGAATTAGTTTAGTCAAATTTAATAAATTTTATCTTGAAATTATTACATAGATTGAAGATACAAATTAATATATAATTATTTATTATGACTAACTCTTTACGCAATTATAAATTTTATAAATTTATTTTATTATTTTATTTACTTAATAATAATTTTTATAAAATAATAATTAAATTTTAATTATTATTTATAAATTATTATAATCATACCACGCAATGCACGGTTTACGACTAGTATATTATTAATTTCAATCTCAATATTAGTTTTAAATAATTATTTGTTATTTCTCAAACAATTCTATATAGCATTGCTAATTTTATATAGCATTGCTTTATGTAATAGAAATTTGCCATTTTAGAAAATTAAAATTAGAAATTAGAGAAATTGATTGCCATATAAACAATTTTTTAAATAGGAAATTTAAAAAACCTTAATAGTAAGAATTCTAAATAGTAAGTTAAAATCATAAAAAAAATTTAAATGGGAAATTAGAAAAATCTAAAAAGTAAGAAATTCTACATAATTTTTAAACATAAATTTAGAAAAACTTCAAAAGTAAAAATTTATTTAAATAGGAAAATAAAATTAAAATTAATTCTATTTATTATTTAAAATTTTGTGTATATAAGAGTTAGTGGTAGTATAATAAGTTGTCAGGAATTATTTCATTCAAAATTAATATTTTTTCTTAAAACTATGCTATAAAAGATTTGAAGTATAAATCAATAAATAATTTTTTATTATAATTATCCCACACACATATATATATATTTATAATTATTTATTAATTTTATTTTTGATTATGAAATACATACATTATTTATTTGATTTATTATTAGTAATTTACTTTATTCAAATTTAATAATTCTTGAAATTGTACCACATAAGATTGAAACTATGAATCAATAGTTTTAATTATTACCTTAGCATATAATTAAATATTTATTTAAAATATAAATATAAAAATAGTCAGTGCAATGCGGGGCTTTCCGACAGTTTCAAAATTAATTTTGAATAATTATTTGTCATTTATCAAGTAATTCTCTATAACATTGTCATGTGTCATTGTTTTATATTATGTTGTAAAAAAAACTACTATATTAAAAAATTCTAAATAGAAATCTTAAAAAATTTATTGTCATATAAATAGACTTTCTAAATAAGAAATTAAAAAATCTAAACAATAAATATTCTAAAAAAATTTTAAATAGGAAATTAGAGAAATCTAAAAGGTAAAAATTTTAAACAACTTTTAACCAAGAAATTAAAAAACTTAAAATAATAATTTTAAACAAGAAACTAAAATTCAAAATTTCAAGTATATAAAAACTAGTAAGTAATGTAATAAATTGTTAAAAATTATTTTGTATAAATTTAACAAATTTTCTCTTAAAATTATATCATACAAGATCAAAATTATAAATTATTAGATAATGTTTTGTTATAATTATCTTATATATATATATATATATATATATATATATATATATATATATATATATATATATATATATTATAATTATCTATTAATTTTATTTTTTATTATGAAACAATTAATATTATTTATTTGATTGATTGTCAGGAATTAGTTCACTCAAATTTAATAAATTTCTTTTAAAATTGTGCTACTTAAAATTAAAAGTATGAATCAATAGACAATCGTTTGTTATAAATTTCTCTCTATGAAATTATAAATTTTGAGAAATTGATGTTCTTATTTTATTTACTTGATAATAATTTTTAATAAAATAATAATTAATCATTCAATTATTTATTTATTTATTTAATAAAATTATATATTAAATTTGTTTAAAATTTATTATTATAGTAATCTAGTGCAACACGCGAGTTTACGACTAGTATGTTATTAATTCCAGTATCAGAATCAATAAATATTATTAATTTCAGTTTTAAAGTTAGTTTTAAATTATTGTTTGTCATTTGTCAATCAATTGTTTATAATACAATCAGATATCATTATTTTATATTAGTTACAAAAAACTCATATATCAAAAAATAAAATTTAAAAATTAATTGTTATATAAAAAATATCTTCTAAATATAAAATTAAAAAACCTAAATAGTAAAAATTTTAAACAAGAAACTAAAGTCATATAAAAAAAATTTAAACAGAAATTAAAAAAACCTAAAATGTAAAAATTTTAAATAACTTTTAAATATGAAATTAGAAAACCTAAAAAGTTTAAAAAAAAATTCTAAACAAGCTAACACTTAAATTAATAATTTCATTAATTATTCAAAATTGTTAATACATAAAGAGTAACGACTGTCAAATAAATTGTTGCAAAGCACTTTGTTTAAATTTAATAAATTTTCTTTTAAAATTATGCATACAAGATTGAAGGTATAAATGATTAGAAAATCTTTTATTATAACCATCTCACATATTTATATGCATTTTTATAACTATTGATTAATTTATTTTTAATTATGAAACACTTAATATTATTTATTTGATTGATTGTTAAAAATTACTTTATTTAATTTAACAAATTTTATCTTAAAATTGTATCACATAAAGATTAAAATATGGATTAACAGATTAAATGTATGAAGTACTTCCTTTATTACGACTATTTTTATATATAATTACAAATTTTAAAATTTTATTTTATTATTTGATAATAATTTTTATAAACTAATAATTAATTATTTAATAAAAATAATTTTAAAATTTATTATTATAATTATACCACACAATGCATAGATTCATGGCTAATTAGCTATAAACAATTGTTTTTCACTTATTATGTTATATTATGTTATAAAAAACTGCCATATCAAAAAATTAGAAATTAAAAATTAAAAAAATTAATTGCCATATAAAAACTTTCTAAATAAGAAATTAAAAAAAATCTAAACTACAAAAATTTTAAAAATTTTTAAGTAGGAAATTGAAAAATTCTAAATAACTTCTAAATAGAAAACTAGAAAAATCTAAAAAGTAAAAAATTTAAACATAAAGCTAAAATTTAAATCAATTGCATTGATTGTTCAAAATTATGAGTAAATAAAAACTGACAACCAGTATAATAGATTGTTGAAAATTATTTCATACAAGTTTAACAAATTTTATTTTGAAACTATACTATACAAATTGAAAGTATGAATCAATAAATAATGTTTTGTTATAATGATCTCATATTTGTATATATAATTTGTAATTATCTATAATGCTTAATATTATTTATTTGATTGATTATAAAAAATTATTTCACTCAAATTTAATAAACTTTCTCTTAAAATTGTGTTACCTAAGATTGAAAATATGAATTAATAGATAATCCTTTGTTATAAATATTTTCATATATAATTATAAATTTTAAAAATTTTATTTTATTGTTTTATTTACTTGATAATAATTTTTAATAAAATAATAATGAATCATATTATTTATTTAATAAAAATAAATATTAATTTTATTTGTTTAAATTTATTATTATAATAATTTCACTTAATGTGCAGATTTACTACTAGTAATATATTAAATTAATCTGTTTGATATAACTATAAAAAAAAAAAAAAAAATTCATATGTAGATTAACCTTGTGTTTGGGAGGGAGGAAAATACAAGGTGAGTAAAATATGAGTGAAAAATAAGGGAGAAAAAAATATTTCCTCTTGTTTGGGAAAAAGAAGGAAAATTAAATGGGGAAGAAAAATAAATATTATTTTACCTCTTTTATTTTCTCTCCAAAATGGAGAGAAAATTTGAGAGATTGAAAAATTTTTTATAAAATGACAATTATGCTCATAACTTTTTTATTTTCTCTAATTTATTTTAATAACTTTGTTTTCTTCAATAAATGATAAAATAAGAAATATATGAAATAATATATTCCTTTCATTTCATATTTTGTTTTTCAAACAATGAAAAATAAAATTATTTTTCTTCAGCTTCCTTTTATTCAAACATGAAAAAGAAAAATAAAAGAAAAAATAAAATTTATTTTTTCTTTTTATTTTCTTTTCTCTCTACATAATTTTCTAAACATAGCGTAAATGATCCACGATTAAATTATCTTATTTGAGCTTAGTTGAAAAAAAAAAAAGAGAAAATTCATTTATGAATGAAAAATGCTAGTCTTACCATTTCAATTGTACTGTCCTTTATACTATTTGACGTGATACGTGAATATGTAGTACAAAATGATAATTTAATATTCAAAACAATCTTTTAAAAATCAGATTGGTCAATTGGATTTATAAAAATAAAAATTAGACAGCAATTTAGTTTAGTCATTATTTAAAATCAGTATATTAAGAAATTCATTAAAATAAAAAATTATTAAAATTAACAAAATTGATAAAAAATGAAAAATAAATCAAATTGATTTAACTTAAAATTACATCATTTTATAAAAAAATTAAATATTAATATATTATTCATTATATTATCACATTATACTTTTTTCTAATTTCTAAATATTCTTATATATTATTTATATATTTTAAAAAATTTAAAAACTAACCTATTAAATCTAATTAATGAAACCAAAAATCCACTAGCTGTATAAATTCAGTTTTGATCCAATTTTAAAAATATTTGTTGAAAATGTATTTTTGAACAGTCTTCTTGATAAATGGTAAAATAGGATAAAGTGTTAAGTGCTAAATTTAGCAATGTTTTTTTTTTTTTTTCTCTAGTTGAGATAACTTATACATTATTATTTTGAGTTTAGTAGACTACTTTCATTAACTTTAAGATAAAATTGTAAAATAAATGTCATATGATATCTACAATCTAAAATATTGGTATTGAAAAACTATAATTTGACCTAACACAATAATTAAAAAAATTCAACCCAATACTTATGATCACTTTTTACACAGTTCTGAAATTATTTTAATGTCATAGTATCATTTTGAATAGAGTTTCTAGATAAAATTATTATAGAATCTTGAAAATCATAATTATTGCACATTTCAAAATCAATAAATATGATTTTTTTTCAAAAATAAAAAATAATACCCACATAAGGGGATAATATACCTACAAAAAAGGATAAGAAAACATTCATATAAAAGAATAAATCATCCACCAAAGACAATAAAATATCCATAAAAGATATAGAACTTCACCTAATGAGACAAAAAAAAAAAAAGAAAAGCAAAAAATAAATCTATCAATAGAGTGATATATTTGAGTTTATTAAAAGCAATAAACAATTAAAAAGATGAAGTGAAAGAAAAGAGCAATTGTTGGTCAATTATTGGCTGTTCCAAACTAAAACTAATATAAGAAACTCTAGAGAGAAAAGTGGAGAGAAAAACCGTAGAGATAGATAACTTCCTCTTTTATTTTAACTTTTTTTTTTTTAAAAAAAAATCCTAATAAAAAGAAAACAGAAGAGAAGTGAATGGTAAGTACCAGAAAAACCAGGGCCGCAGATTAAGGTTTGAAATATTGATGATTTCTCCATGTGACAATCCATGGGATTAAAGAATTGTTTTGAAGCACTTACTCCACTAATCACGGTGGTAATCATAATAAAGTCCACTTGGCTTTGACTCTTATTGGAATGATGTTATCCTAAATCGAATCAAGGGTAAGTCTCAAGTGGGTAACAAACACAACACAACACAATGTCATTGCACAAATCATTTGTTTACAGCCCATTTCATTCGTACCCTATTATTGCCCGAATCCTCAGTCTAATCCTATATTCGCATATTTTGTTCTTGAACAAAATAATAACATGATGGTTTTGGTGTATAGTGAAGTCATCCTTTGAATATTGTTTTATTCATATGTCCTGATATATTCCATCATTGGTCAGTTTATTTAATAGTTAATTTTATCTTATAAAAATAATTTTTTTCGGGCATTAATAGACAGATATCAAGATATTTCCTTTTTTCCAGAAGTATCTGGTAAAAAATATTATATATTCTGGCGCAATCTAATTTTAAAATGTAATTACAATATCAACAGTTTCTTAACTTTGAAATGACTTATTCGTATTTTTCCTTAAAAAAATTTTGATAAGTAATTGATAAATATAGGTATAAAAAAAATTGAATTTTATGTTAAAAAAGAAAAGGAAATTATTTTTCCTTATTTTCTTTATATTTATTTTTTAATGACATTAAATGAAAAAAAAAAAAGAGAAATAATTTAAACAGTTGGTAGAACGGTAGGTCCACATGTGAGGAGTGGTTTAAAAGTGTTATTGGCATTTGGGGAGCAGGGAATGGGCTGTGCAATAACTGGGATATTCATGGGGGACAGCCTAAGAAGAAGCCAGATTAAAAGATTATTTAGCCAGTAAAAATTTCCTATCCTTTCTGTCGGTTTTGTCACAATCTTCTTCACTCACCTCCATTTCTCTCTGCTCATAATTCATTTTTCACCTGTTGCTGGAATCCTATGCAACTTTGATTCAGGGCTTGGTAAAAAGATTTTGAGTCAAGGTCTTCAAGATCGCATTCTCATATAATTTTTTTTAATGAAAAGAAATCACTATAATTTGCAACTATGATGAAACCACTTCTTATTTTTCATCTTCAGTCCTGAGCCAAAAAGAAAAATGTTTTACCATCTATTATGAATTTAACCTATGGAAATTAATTTTTATAATGCAATAGAAAGATTTTGCACACGTCCACAACCCTAACAAAACAAGTTTTATATAAGACATGTTTTTTTTTTTTTGTCCCCTTCACAAGCCCTGATTAGAAATTATATCAAATTTTATATAATCTAGAATATCATATGAAACTGATTTTTTATATAATTAATAATAATATATTGGCTTAGTTTTTAAACTATAGTATATTTACCATGAATCTTTAATAACTCTACTTCTTTATCAATTATTAAAATCTCTATCAGATTTGATGCTATAATATCATAAAAATTGAAATTTATATGATATACAAAATCATATTTGAGAAATAGTCACAATAACATATTATCATCAAACCAATCAATATTATATCACAAAACTTTTACAAAGAAGAGAATAAATATTTTTATAAAGAAGAAAATAAACTCTTCATATGAGAAAAAATAAACATACTCTTAATAATAAGAAATAAAAAAAACTAAAAAATAAGGCTTCTTAACTCTTAAAATTTTTTGAATTTTGACAAAATTGGTTATTTCTTTTAATTTTGATAAAATTTGTCAAAACTAATCAAATTGTGGCAAATTTAACCAAATTGCAAATTGATCAAAATAAAATGATATATCATGTGATGTGACAAATCAATTGACATGAATTTTTATAAAAAAAAATAGTAAAATTAGTTAATATTAATTACTAACATCGATTAACTTTATTTTAACTCAATATTTTAATCATCTTATTTTCGTAAGTTTGAAGTCAAAATTTTATTAGTTTTGGCTAATTTTATTAAAATTAAAAGGATTGACTAATTTTGTAAAAACTCGAAAATGTTTAAATTTTAAGAGTCTATAAACCAAAAAAATAATGAGATAGCATTTCCTTTTTTATTGCGGAAACTAAAAAAATTTAAAGGAAAAAGTTTACCAATAGTAAAAATACCGATAACAGTTTCAATACCAACAAAATAAACTTTCTATTATGAAAAAAAAAAAAAGATAGAGAAGAGCAATTAAGATTATTATTATTTTTTGCTTTTCTTTTTGTTTCCAATATTAGGGCCAGGGGCAAGTTACACATTTCTTTTTTAGTTGAAGGTGAAAAAGATCTTTAAATTGTTGCGATTTGATGATTTAGTTTGTGCTGAACAAGAAATGATAATTGGGATGTTGATTTCCAAATTGTTCTATTTTTAAAATACAAAACATATCCATTTAAAGCATGGTATTCCAATATTAAATACAGTGCTGTCAATTTTAACACTTATGATGATTTTTCCATCATTGTTATGCGAGTGATGTCACACTTCCATTACACAGACACACACACACACACACACACACACACACACACACACACACACACACAGATATATATATATATATATATATATATATATATATATATATATATATGTATGTATGTATGTATGTATGTATGTATGTATGTATGTATGTATGTATGTATGTATGTATGTATGTATTATTTGTTAATTTTATATTTTATTATGAAATACTTGATATTATTTAATTAATTGATTATTTGGTATCACTTTCTTCAAATTTAATAAATTTTATTTTCAAATTGTGTCACACATGATTAAATTCATAAATCAATAAATAATTTTTTATTACAACTAATTTCATATTTCTTTCGTTTTAAATTAGATGTTTAAGGTTTTTACACGTTAATTAAGGATTATATTATCACATATATAAAAGATTAAACTACTCTTAGAATTATTGTTTGTAGATTTATATGAATGTATTTAAGTGGAAATAGAGAATACGAATAATCATTTTGATTGTTTACAAAGAAGCATTGGAAAAAAAAAGTTTAAATTATGGTATATTGGGAAAAAGTTAACTAATTATTTATAAAAAATTATAAATTATTAAGTATTATGAAACAAAAGTTCATTTTTAAAACGACATCTAATTTGAGATGGAAGGGGTATATTATTCTAAGTTTTGAAATCTTTATTTATTATTTTATTTGCTTCACAATAATTTTTATAATAATAATTAAAATTTTTTAATTATTATTTATATATTAATTTTAATTATTTAAATAACAATTTAAAAATATTTAATAAAAATAAAAT
Organism: Omphalea diandra; assembly: GCA_949677035.1. NCBI lineage: Eukaryota > Viridiplantae > Streptophyta > Magnoliopsida > Malpighiales > Euphorbiaceae > Omphalea > Omphalea diandra. Next base: position 35,541 of record CATIWR010027165.1, read on the forward strand.
ACAAAATTTAATTTATTTAAAAATCATTATTTTAATCATACCGTGCTTCATGCAGTTTACAATTCATTAAATAAATCTTGTAAATATCTCATTAATTATTAAGATTCGTAAATAAGAATCAAATGAAAAATAGTTTTCATTATAATTCATAAATGCTTATTTAGGATTAAGTTTGCATCTATATAACCGTCTATATTTTATGAGCTTTTCAATGTCTTGAACATATCATTAATTTTTTTTTTCAAAATTTTTTTTATTTTTAAACATAGAATAACTATGATGCAAGGACCTTCAAAAAGTCTTAGCATGATACGCTCTTTGCTACTAATTTTTTATGTTCATTTTCTTTCTCCTTCGTCCTCTTATACTTTATCATCATTTTTATGTTGTTTTTAGAATTTTGAAATAAAGTATTATTTTCATAAGTCATAATTATACACAACCACAACCTTATAGCATTTTTTGTTTAGGAATGGCAATGGGATCCTCCGCCCGATCCCTTTATGGTGGAAATCTTTATCTCTATCTTCACAGGGGTTTCTCACGAGACAAATTCTTTTATTTTTTTATTACTTTTAAATTATTTTTTTAAAATATAATTTATTATATTATAAAATAAAATATTTTGTGCTATAAATCAATTAACACACAAAAAATATAATTATATACAAAATATTTATACATACATTTAATAAATATACAAATAATAAATATAAAAATTTATAAAAAATATATATATATAATTTTTTTTGAGTCTCCATGGAAAACTATTTCGAGGGTTTCTATAAAGATCCACAGAGCGAGGTGATCCTGCCTCATGAAAAGAAATGATGAAAATTTCTTACTTTGTTAGAGCGGATCTTCGTGAAAAGTAAGGAATCATCTTTCTATTATCATTTCTAATTTTGTTACGTTACAAAATAAGTAATGGAATTCTATTTTAAAACAAGTGTTTTAAGATTTTTAATTTTTTTATTTGGTTTATCTATATAATAAAAAATATTAATTATGTTGACCACTCTATATTTTGCCTTTTTATACTAGTTAGTCCTCTATTTTTAAAAATTACATTAAAATATTCTTATGATTTTATTATGTTACATTAAATAGAACTTTCGTTCAATTTTAACTCAATTTCAAAAGTAAGAAGTCAATAAATTAAAATATACTTTTTAAAATTTCAAAAATACCCTTCTATTTCATTAAGCAATTTCCATTCCATCCATAATCTCACCATCAACCTCACGTCTCCTGGACCAAACCACCCATGACCAGTCAAAAAATCAAATACGGGCAATGAGGCACAAACCTCACATTAACAAGAAAGAAGCAACACCCATATTAGAAAAAAAAAAAAAAAATTCCACGAGAAAATAGTTGTTGTGGCAACAATAACCGCAATTGTTGACTGCGTGTATGTTAGCCGCAGCCACCGACTGTTTTCGTCTCGATTGCCAAGTCCAGATTTCTATTTCTGGTAATATTATATTTTTGGACCCAATTTTCATGCATGGTTACACCGGGTTTTGTTTCTTTAATGCTAATTATATATTGTGAAGATATATTGTGAGCTAGAAGCGAAGATCAATTTCTCCAATGAAGCGAAGATCGATTCCAGTTTGATTCATTCGCCTTTTGTGGGGTTGGAAGAAATTTGTTCAAGCGAGTATCGATTCCAATCGAAGTTTGTATTTGTGGGTTTTTGGGTTTTTTATTATTGGCTTTTCAGGATTAAATTTATTTTCGGATTTTTAATTTTGCGAATTGGTTGAAATGGATTTTGCAGATTTGGTTGGAATAAATTTAGTAGCTTCATTGCTGAGTTTATTTTGATGAATTCATTGGATTCATTGTTAGTTTTATTTTGGTAATTGTGATGAGGATTGTTTTGATTGTTTTATGGGGTCTAAAGTTTTGATTCCTTCCCATAATTGTGATGAGATTCAATTGAAGATGAGATTGGATTACCCCATAATTGTGATGAGATTCAATTGAAGATGAGGTTTGATTACAAAATGAATTTGTTAAATGATGATGGGATTTGATTGCAATGGAATTTGTTGAATGATGAATGAATTTGGATAAAAATGCTTTGGTGAAAGTAGAAAATTCAATGCATGATTGAGGGTATAATGGATATTTTATGAGATTTTAACAAAAATTTAATAAAAAGACATACATGTATAACACAATCTAAATATAGAGATATTGTAACACAATCTAAATATAGAGATATTGTAATACAATTTTAAAAAATAGAGGATTAAATAGTATAATATGACAAAATCTAAGAGGTGAGCATATTTAACCCTAAAAAAATAGTGAGATATTTCAAGTTTTTAAAATCTTATTCTTAAATTTTAAAATAAATTAAAATATCAATTATAAAAATAAAAATGAAATCTTATTATATTTTCATTTTTTTAGTATACTAACAATGTGCTAATTACTCTCATGCTCCAATTACTTCATGCAAGTCTCAAGAGACATTATCTCCATCTCTAACACATTGCAATAACTGCACGTCCTATATAACTCAGTGCTGCCTTAGCCTTTTCAACAAAAGAATTTAAGAACTCTACATTAAATTTTACATTTGAAGTAGTTTCAATGCTATTCATTATGAACTTCAAATTCTCTTAGACAATGATTTTCATGTTATATTATCCATGAGATGTATTGACCTAACCTCTAGCATAGAAGGACTTGCTTGATATTACACTTTAATATATAATAAAAAAAAAGTAAAAATAGCATGAAAAAAGAGTGGGCAATCCAATAGACGCAAAGAGATAGTGATAAGGGAGTAGATAATTCAAACTCAAAAGTAAAATCTAAATAACGAAATGTAAAATGTAAGAGAATAGAGAGGGAATTAAAAATAAAGTATAAAAATTATATGTGAACAAGCAAGACAATGAATTCAAAATCATGAATTACGGATATGAAAGAGTTATTTATAATAATATAAGATGATGAGAGTAATTGAATAATATAAAATATAAATAAAATATGAAAAAGACATACAGTAAAGCGTATATGATTGATTATTAAATTCATTAAGAAAGATTAAAGAGCTTTTTTTAACAAGCACTTTTTAAGCTGAATAAATCTAAATCTCTCTAAATTATATTGAAAATATAAAATTAATTTCAAATTATTATCACTAATTTCTAATACATCACATAACTTATATGACTAATATTCCAAAATGCTTATTGAGTTATTTTTCATAGAATCAAAATAGATATTTTGTTAGAATTTAAACAATAATAATAATAATTTGATACAAATAAAACAAAATAACAAAGCATGTATATTAAATAATAACTTAATTCATAAAATTATGAAATCTTAAAGATTCAAAAAAAATCTAATATGAATATCGATTATATATGATATGAATATTACCTAGTACATCTCGATCTCGAGATAACATTACTATGCCCATGATTACCACCCCATTTAAACCGCCAAAATTATAGCAACCAGCACCATGAATGCAATTAGTATCACTATCAACTCTCATCACCACCTCGGACTGTTATCATCCTCACTATCGTACTAGTCCATTACCGTCAAATACCTACTATTTTATACTCGCTTTATTTCACAACAATAATCATTTTAAATGAATGTACATATATTAAGAAAACTATTAAATAACTTGAATATTAATTAAAATTGAATGATATATCCTTTATATATTAAAAAAAATCTATCAAATAGTTTCAGTATTAGTGATAAAGATAAAATTGAAGAAATATAATAAATGACAGTATAAAGAAATTATAAAATGACAAATAATGTGAAATAAGTTTTTTTCTAAAACAACTATTATTGTGAAATGGAGGGAATAGTGAACTATCACCACCTTCGTGAGCATCTTCACGCGACTGCCATTAGAGTAGTCATTTACAAGCTACTATCAATTGTTTTTATCATCGATGTAATCGTTATTATCCCCGCTAATCATTATTATTTCAATTAGCGGTAATATTAATTAATATATATACATATATTTTATTTTGAATTTATTATTTTAAAATTTAATAATAAGTTAATTCTTAAATTGTTTGATATTAAAATTTTAATTTACTAAACATCATCTGAATAAAATTACATAATAAATTACGCAAATTCAAGAGTTACTTTCTCATACAGTTTCGGTGGCCGGCGGGCCGGCTGAACCATATTTCTTCCATATGTTGGCTGATCTGCGATTCCAAAGGTACCTTATCCGTCACTTTCCACGCTAAACGACTTTTCATTTAAGTCACCTTTGAAAGTAATGTTGAAAAATTGCGTGGACCAAGAGCCAAGGAAAACCAGAGGACTAATATGTCTTGTACTAATGAATCTGTTACAGCTCAAGTTGGTACGCCAGTTTCCGGCGAAATATAGTCCAATTTCTGCACAGAAAGAAACATATGTTGCCCCATAAATAAGAATAAAATAGGTGATGATATTGATAAAAATTTTAAATATTATTTATATATTTTTTTAAAAAATAAAAAATACTCTAATAAATTAAATTGATTAAACTAATTAAATCGAAAATAAAATCAACCTGATTTGATTTAATAAACAGTGGTATAATCTAATGGAACATCAATGAATAACTTAGATTCATGACAAAATTAGGGTGCGTCTAGTAAATGACAAAATTAGATAGCTGATTCCAGCATCTTCGTTTACTCTGTTGATTTTATTGCCAGAGCTGTGTTCCTGCGTTATATTCCAAAGAAAAGACTATGTTCCTGCGTGGATATGGATACAATGCTGGATGGAGAACAGATGAGCTGCAGCCAATCGGATTTGGAAAATGTTGGATATTGAATTGAACGGAGGACCAGGGAACACTATTATCCTCCTTTGGGACAACTAAATTTTATAAAATTAATTAATTTTAGAAAAAATAAATTTGAAGTTAATGTTATTATAAACTATAACATGTCATGGATAATGTTAATATTACGTACTTATAAATTTAATGCCATGTACACTTTAAATTAATGTCTTAATTTTAAAATAAACACAAAAATTTAAATTTTGATAATATAAAATCATCACTTTTTGATACTTAAAGAATATCAAATTATCAAGTATGATTTAGTTCGAATATATTTCGTGTTTGCCTTTATAATTTTTCAAATTTATCTCACTTTCTTCTAGCACATGATAGCAGGAGAACAACGTTTAGACAAGTTATAATTAGCAAATATTTTATTAAATTTATTTGATTAATTAAGTCATTAAGTTTTTTTTTTTTTGCGATTATGTTTGGAGGTATTTTTGACAATTGTTTTTAGATCATCTAAAGTTTGGTAAATCATGATTTTGGAAAGCTAATTTTTTTTTTTTAACTTTTTTCAAATCGCAGTCTAGCATATGATGAGAAGACAGAAAAACCATAATAATTGCCTGTTTAATATGACATCAACTGCACTTAATTTCAAAAAATTCTTTCATTCTTTATTATAATTCTTTCATATTCACAAGGATATAATTAATAAATTTATAATTTTTAAAATTAAATTATATGATAATTTGTAGTAAAGTATATGATTATTTTATCTTAAATTTGAATTTTATTTTAAAATTTGATATATATTCAATTATCATTCATCGCATAAAATTTTTAATATTAAAATTATTTAATATTTTTAATTTTTAAAATTTATCAAATAACGTTTAATTTAAAGTCTCTGTTTGATCAGTTTAGTTTGTTAGAATGAACATTTGATACATGAGATAACAATATATATATATATATGTACAGTCAAAACATCACATCATTGATTCTCTTTCTATTCATTCTCTCCCTTCTCTTGGGCACACACATATCCTCTCCTTTCTCTCAATTTCCCATATCCCTACGGTTCTAACCTACCGTTCCAAGATTATCCTTCTTTTATGTTCAGGCACTCATCATGAGCACGCACTTATTTCCCCTTTAATCTCTTTTAAATTCTTAATATTTCACTATTTTAACACTTAAATCCATTTATCTCTAATTTCTCAATTTAAATTAAAATTCTAAAAAATTAAATAATAAAATACAATATTATTCTTTTGTATACAAATCCTAGGATCTCCAATTAGTGGATAAAAGTAAAGGTAAAAGTTGCAACTTATTTTATGAAAATCAAAATAAAAAACAATGCAATCCTCTTTTGTCATAGCTATTATGACATTTCTTTTATTTTATTTCTCTTTGCTTTTGTTTTTTTTTTAATTTTTGCATCCTCTTTATATAATTTTTAGCTTCTTAAATTTAAAGTTCTTCTTTTTTTTGGGTAGAAGCATAATGTTATTAGATGTAAAAATAATCAAGAAGAGCAGCTACTGTCCCAAAAAAGACCACCAATAATTCTTCCACAAAAATGAAACTAAGCTAATCAAATATAAAATCAAATCTTGCTTCTCCAAATCATTGAAATTGACCCACGACTCCAAAGCAAACCAAGATCTTCATGCCTGCACTTAGTTCTACCATAACCAAACGAAAGATCATTTCTTAGGTTAAAATTGAAAGCAACAAACTCTTCAAAAAGCTAAAGCGTCATTGTGGTTGAGGATGACAGTGTCGTTGTTGTCAATTCTACCATACCATTGCTTTATTGGCCGAAATCATATATGCATTCAGTCAACAATTTTGATAGAATAAGGTTTTAAATTAAATAATAAGTAATTTATACAATTTTTAGAAATGAAATTAAATTTATACCCTTTATAATTAATTAGTGAAAAGTTCATACTTCATGGATAAAATTTAATCAAACAATAAATATAGCTTAGTATCAATACAGTAAAATAGTATATAATACTGCTCATTAAAAGCCTATAAAGAAAATAACTTCTGCCTGTTCCTCTATTTCACTTGACCATTAATAAAGAAATAAAAGATTTAGTTAAATCTCAAAGTCGTGAACTCATATATTTCTTTAATCGCAAGGTATGCAGCAACGAATGGTTGGTTGTGATGTTTCAATATCACAGTTTCTTCTTCATTTTACAATAATATCTTTGTCTAATATTCTGATTTTTTTCTTATTTTCACCTTCAATGCTTGATTTTTATTATAAGAATAATATAGATTTGTGCTTGGTTTTAATTGTGAAAATATGTAAAATTTTAGAGTGTGGGTAATATGCGTTTGTGAGAGATGAGAGTTTATATTAATATACAAAAAATATTTTATTTTATTCTTTTACATTGACGTAAAAATTTCCAATTAAAATTTTTGTTTCATAAAAAATAATTTATCTAAGAAAAATATTTTTTAAGTAAAACATTTTTTGAACAATATATTTTTTAGTATTTAGAAAACACTATAAAAATATTAATTTTCTATTAATTTATAAGATTATAATAAAATTTATGTTATAAATATTTTTTATTTATACTATTTATTATTAAATATAAAAATAAATATATCAAAAATGAAAATTTTTATAGGTTTTATTTATCTCAATAATTACCACTTATTGACGATAATCGGTAATTAATATCGGTAATCAAGAGTTACTCGTTTTTAAAATGAAAAGTTATTTTTTGAAAAATTATGTAATTTATTTTATTAGAAAAATATTTTTTATTAATTAATTTTTTTAAATGCATTAAATAAAAAATATAAAAATTAATATTTTCTAAATAAATGGAGCCTAAATGAAATGAATAAATGCTGATTTGTTATACTAAAGAATAAGTAATAATTAATTATGATAAAACACAAGAAACTTATATCAATCAACTTTTTTTTTTTGGAGAATATATTAATCCCTTGCGAGTATCCTAATCCTTAAAAGGGTAACCAGTGTCATAATTAGAATCTTATTATATTTGATCATCCAAACCACGATTGGTGTGAATATACTCAACGAGGAACGAAAGGCAGGCCTGCAGATTCTCAGGTCATCCATCCCTGCATGTGTCATTTCTTCCCCCAGACTCCCATAAATTCAAACAACCAAATCCCATCACAATCGCCGTGCTCCACTTGGCCTCATCTCACCAGATCCCTAAATTCCTCCTAATTTAATTGATAATAATTCCAATTAACTGGTCCGTTCATTAACACTTCTAATTAATGGGGTTTGACGGAGATGGAGAATCCGGCAATAATTTGCCAAGCAAGTCAATTTTCAGGTACAACTCACCATTGGTTCAGGTCACCCTTATTGGTTTGGTGTGCTTCTGCTGTCCCGGAATGTTCAATGCTCTCTCCGGTATGGGAGGTGGTGGCCAGGTCGACCTTACTGTCGCCAATAATGCCAACACCGCCCTCTACACCACCTTCGCCGTCTTCGGCGTATTGGGTGGTGGCATCTACAACATCTTGGGTCCTCGCCTCACCCTTGCCACTGGCTGCAGCACTTACGTCTTATACGCTGGCTCTTTCCTTTACTACAACCATTATCAACATCAGGCTTTCGCCATCGTTGCCGGTGCTATACTTGGTATCGGAGCTGGCCTATTATGGGCTGGCGAGGGAGCAATCATGACCTCCTACCCGCCCCCACATCGGAAAGGGACTTATATTTCACTTTTCTGGAGTATCTTCAACATGGGTGGTGTCATCGGTGGTTTAATTCCATTCATTCTCAATTACCACAGAAGTGACGCTGCCTCCGTCAATGACGCCACTTATATTGGTTTCATGTGCTTTATGTCTTTCGGAACACTGCTTTCCTTAGCCATTTTGCCACCTAGTCAGGTTGTCCGCGATGACGGAACTAGCTGCACCAACATTAAGTACTCTAAGGTGTCCACGGAGGCTGTTGAAATTGTGAAGTTGTTCCTCAACTGGAAGATGCTTCTAATAGTCCCAGCTGCGTGGGCCAGCAATTTCTTCTACACCTACCAGTTCAATCATGTCAACGGAGCCCTTTTCAATTTGAGAACAAGGGGGTTTAACAATGTGTTCTACTGGGGAGCACAGATGTTGGGTTCGGTTGGTATCGGATACATATTGGATTTCAGTTTCCAGAGCAGAAGGAAGAGGGGATTTGCTGGAATTGGGATTGTTGCAGTGCTTGGAAGTGCCATATGGGGAGGTGGACTTGCCAACCAACTCAGACACTCTCTCAACGATCTCCCACCCAAGTTGGATTTTAAGGACTCTGGCTCAGATTTTGCTGGACCTTTTGTTCTGTATTTCAGTTATGGGTTGTTAGATGCCATGTTCCAAAGCGTGGTCTACTGGGTGATTGGAGCTTTGGCTGATGACTCTGAAATCCTTAGCAGGTACTGTACACAAACGAACATATGTATTTGCTTGTTTGCGACCTGGTTTTTCGAAAAAAAAACCATCATTGCAAAAAGCAGTTTGAAACTCCTTATTTGATCTTAAGGATTTGATAAAATTGCAGGTATGTTGGATTCTACAAGGGAGTGCAAAGTGCAGGGGCTGCAGTTGCTTGGCAAGTTGATACACACAAAGTTCCGATGCTATCCCAGATGATTGTGAATTGGTCACTCACTACCATAAGTTATCCATTGTTGATTGTTCTAGTCATGTTGGCAGTGAAGGATGATCACAAGAATACAGAAACAACTACCCATGCCCCAGCAGAAGATACAAGCAAGCCTGTTTAGCAGTAAGCATTTCTGCTGTTTTGTGTTGTTAAGCAGTAATCTAAAATTCTAGATCCGTTCAAGTGTCAATCTTATCATATGTTTGTTTTGATTTTCTTCTGATTACTAGAATTGATTGATTCATGTATGCTTTTGGTTATTTTCTAATACATGTAGATGGAATTTGCCAGATCAAGTTAAATATTATGTAGTCCACTGGAATTCTATGCCAGTTTGCGGCGTGTTTCAAGGAAAATTGAAACTGAATCCAAAGTGGTAGAGGTTCATATCCAATAGGAATCATTCTCATCTAAATAATAATAATAATAATAATAATAATTTAAAAGTTGTTGGCACTTGGAGATTCTACATTTTCAAGCTTTTGCTCGGTGAAATTGGGATCACTTTCTAGCTTTTGTTATTGTCATACATTCAAACAAGAAAAAGAAAAATTGCCTTTTGTCTTTTATATGCTAGTAAACTGCCAATGTTTTTAAACCAGACCCGGGACTGAAGTGGTTAGCTGGTTGTTTTTAGTTTGGTCGATTTGACCAGTTCAGATCAACAAATTTTTTTATTTTTTTCTTTGAATATATATATATAAAGAATACTTTAAAATATTAATAAATTAGAAAAAATATATAATATGATAAAATAATAAAAATTAGTTTTTAAAATTTAAATTTTAAGTAAAATAGTATAATTTTTTAAAAAAATTTAAATTTTTTGACGAAAATAATAAAATTTTAAGTTAAACCGGTTTGATTTAGTACCAGTTTTGGCTAGTTTTCTCAGGTTTGATAAGTTTTTTTCAGTTTTGAGCGGTTTTTACATCGAACTGAACCGGATCATTGGCTGATAACCGGTTTTACTGATTAGACCAGCCAGTCCGGTCAGGTTCTGGAAATCATGGTCACTGCAAGGTCATTCTTCCTTATGTAAGTTTAAGTAATTGGATTGGCACAGATAACTGCATTTCCTGACAGTATTCTATATACTTCACCTGCCTTTGCATTGATAATTGTTAGGAAATTGTATGCAAGCCTAACAAAAACTGGCCTATAATGTCATATGGTAAATGGTCGCTGAGTATTTAAGAACATAAGATCAGATAAATTCGTCAATGTTATTTTAGAAACAAATGATTAGAAAAAAAAATTGAGATGGAATGGATAAGAATCTTACAAATTCTTCAATAATGGTGTCTATGGCTGCGTGGAGTTCAACTACTTATTGAGCAGGCAGCCGGACTAGCTTTTATAGGGGGCTTTCTACAAAAGTAGAGTTAAATTTTTATTTTTTTTTTTTCTAAATTCGGTATAAGAAATTCAGTCGCTACAGTCCCAGTACATTGCAAGGCTTACAAAAGACAATCTAAAGATCCATCAACCACAAAGATTACCTTAAAAAGAACACAAACTGCAGTATTGAATAAGATAATCAACCATTTGAATGTATAGATTAAGCTCCAATCAAAACTCAAATAATAGAGAAACATGCAATAGAAACATAATTAAAGAGACAAAAAAAGGGGATAGACTCCCTTACAACCTAAACAACGAACTCCCCATATATGCTACTGAAAAGATTTGATTAGAGTTCAACAATGTGCAAAATATCACTAATATTGAGTAAAACACCATTGAAAATCTAAACAGATCTTCAAGTATCATCAACACCTAAAGATCTCAAGGTGAACAATATGGTGGAAGAACTATGACCGATTTAGATGAGAGGAGAAAAGTAAAATGTAGACAAAAAAAGGCAAAATAAACCTCTAGTAGAAACCCATGAGAGGTTAAAATAAAATAAAAAAGAGAGGCTACTCTTAGACCCTTAGATCTAAACCGGTAGAGTTGATTGATACGTACATAGTCATTATTGACAAAAAGCAAAAAAAAAAAAAAAGAAGAAGAAGAGCCCAATTTCAGCTAAAATGACTAAAAGTGACTCCTATAAGACAACAAGAAGACTTTTAAGAGAGAGATAGAGGACTTCGTCGAGAGAGAAAAAAAAGTGGTGGCAATACTGGGATAGACAAAAAAAAAAAAAAAGTTTGTGTGTTTTTATCATTAGAATATTCATGTAAATAGTATTTTTTTAATCATTTGAATAGATAAATTTAAAAATTTTGCTAGATTTTATTATCAGACCAGTGAATCAACTGAGTAATTTGTCTCATATGGTTTGCTAGTTTATATTATAAATTTTCGTTACTACTTAACTGGTTTCTTTCAATGCATATAATTAGTTTGATAAATGACAAATTATCATCTTAAATAAATTTTGAATTTAATAAATAATAAATTATTATTTTAAATAAATTCTAAAAATGAATTAATTATATATATTTTTTGATTTTTAATTCTTAAAATCTCGTCTATTAGCGAACGGGACCTAATATTTTTTTTTTTACTTTATTAACTTTGTTTTTTTAGTTATAACAATAACTTTACTAATTATATATTATTATATTAAGTTTATTTATTCAATTAGTAATAATTGTTAATAATTAGTATATCACTAATAATTATTAATAATATTTTAATATATTATATTAATATGAGATAATTATTTTTAATATATTATATTAATATATTAATAATTATTAATATACATTAATTTAATATAAATCATAGGGGAAACCAGGAGCTGCCATGGACTGAAGTCTCCACAAATTTTGCTGAGGAAAATAAGGGAGGAACAAGCAGACCCTACTGTTACTCTACGGTTGGCCGTCACTGGAAGAGAAAAGGCACCATCAATGAAGAAAAAAGAAGGGAGGAAGGAAGTTGAAGAAGAAGCAACCCCCTCCGTGAGTTTTATTTTCTTTTAAAATAAATGGTGCCATTTTGAATCCGTTTTGATTAAATCCAAAGTGGTCTAGCATCTGTCCCGTTTTGACCAAGTTTTATGGCATTGTTTCAACCTTTTTTTTAAAATTTTTTTTTAAACAATAATAATGTTTAATAATAATAATAATAATAAATTTCATAATTAAAATCTGTATCCCACAATATATTTAATTTTTTTAAATTTAAAATCTGTATCCCACAATATATTTAAAATAATAATTTACCATTTATCAAATTTAGAATTTATTTAAGAAAATATTTGTTATTTATCAACTTAAATTACTGAAAAAATGAGTTATTTAGAGCTCTATTAATTTAATAAATAAACTTACGCAATTAAAAATTATAAATAAAATAAAACTATATTAAAAATTAAAAATAAATAATTAAAAACAAGTTTAAAAATATAATATTTATTTAATTATGCATGAATATTTTAATTGTATTAGTATTTATAGATTTATTTTAAATTAATATATAATTAATTATGGTCTCAAATTGAATTTTAGATGAGTAATTATTATTTATCAACTAATTGATTATTTAAGATAAAAATTTGACAATTATCAAATTAACTATTTGATACATAAACAATTGAAATTTGCAAATAAAAGTGCCTCATTAGAAATAACGAAAAATAAAAATAATATAACTAAAAATAGATAATAAAAAAATAAGGCTATAAAATACTTTTTATATATTATTTATTTTAAAATAAATATTATTTACTTAATCATATATTTAAATAAATATTTTATTTTATTAATATTTTAAATAATATATTAAATTTATCAACTAATAATATATTAAATTATAGTCCATACAATGGGCAAATTATTAATAATAAAAACACAACTCTCATTCATTAATTAAACTAAAAATGGTGAAAAATTAAAAACAAAATTCTAAGAGCCTAATAGCAAGTTCACTAATTGTATTAGAGGAGCGTTGTTTGTTAATTGTGTTGTCTTTTTCAAGAGATTTGTTACTTAAATTAGCGGATCAAGAAGAGACAAATTACTTTTATTTGGTTCGCTAATTTAACTATAGTATTGGTCAAATTTTTTGAATTTCTCCTTTTAATAGCAAAAAACATCCCATTTACATAATATTTTTCGATCTTCCTATTTCACTAAATATATATATATATATATATATATATATATATATATATATATTTTAACTCTCCATGTTTATGAAAACCCTTGATCTGGTTTAGATTACAGCTTTCATCATTTGGCTTGGCCTATGAACTTGTCAAAGTTGGAACAATTTTTATTGATGAATGACTTCAAGGAGAGTTGCCAAAGGAAGGATTTAGACAGTTTAATTTCCGCATTCAAATATATAAGTACATATGCGTCCTAATCTTTTGCGTTAATGCATTTATTTAATGGAAGGAACAGAATGAGTTCTTTGAGGAGGAATATATGGACGAATTGATACACTACGGTATAAAATGATGCTGTTTAGTTAAAAATTACAAATAGAGATGAGTTCCAACACTAGAAGATATAAAGAATCAGTAATCTGATATTGACATTGCAATTTTCAGCACAAATGAATATTGATTTTTTCTAGTTCTGTGTTGAATACAATTTGGTTATTTACAGAGTAACAAGAAGCGCATCACTTTTGTTTTCTACTTTTGTAGGAGCAGCAACTGACTTGTTGGCTTCAGGCTCCTTCATCTGCTCCTTGGGGACAACAGCAGCAGCTACTGAGGTTTCTTCGGGTTCAGGCTCCTTCGCCTGCTCCTTGGGAACAACAACAGCAGCAGCCACTGATTCTTTGGCTTCTGGCTCCTTCTCCTGCTCGTCCTTGGGGACAACAGCAGCAGCAACTGATTCTTTGGCTTCAGGCTCCTTCACCTGCTTCTTGGGGACAACAACAGCTGTAGCAACCTCAACATTTTTGTCAGATGGAACCACGGTAGTTTCAACCTTGTCGTCTGTTTTTGGCTGGTCTGTCACAGCATCAGATTTAGGAGAAACAGGCACAGCAACATTGGCGTTTGGCTCGGAGGACTCATTCCCACCCTCTTGTTTTGGTTCAGAAAGATCAACCAATGGTGGTTGATCTTCTTTCTCAGCTTCCTCTTTGTTTTGGTCCGTCTCCGGAGCAGCAGCCTCAGCCTTCTTGGGGGTGGGACTAGGGACGGGCTCTGGATGCAAATCATCGAAGTTCTTAGGTCTGCTTGTACAGCCACCCATGATTTTTCTCAACTAGTGGAAAGAATAGGGAGGCTTTGGAGGAGGAGAGCTAAGAGGACCTGTATGAATATGAGAAATGGTTTCCAAGAGGTGAGGGACCAACCAGAGGACAAAGAATAACTAATATAGGAATTGAAGGTTCTTATATTTAGGAAAAATTGGTTTGTGTTGCATATTGGCATGACCTATTCCTATGGACAGGGAAGCTTTGTTTGAGGCCTTTCTTGTTGGAGTCAGTTTTTATAGTTAAAAACTCCTGTACTGTCATTCTCTGTCCATACATCTGGAACATGCAACAAGCTATGCTCTAATAACCGTGAATCTCTTTGTTTTTTTTTTATACATTATGAAGTGTGAATCCATCAAAAATATAGTGGAACTTTATAGGGCTAATGTTGAAATTTTTATGTGGGCTAATATTAATTATGGATTTATTTTAATTATTTATAAAATGGACTGAATAATATAATTTATTGATTTGGGGTAAGCCAAATTAAAATGTGATCAATTGAGTTATAGGCTTGTGACACTTTTTGTGGACCGATATGGAAGACGGTCAGTGTAGGCCTATTTTAACATGGATCTGTGATGTGTGGGTCTGTTAAAATCTATTATAAATAGGCTAAGTCTCATCTCTTGTCTTCATAATATTTGACAATGCTAGTTGCTACACCCATCGTAGTCGTCTTGTGGGAAGGTCAAAGAGAGGAAGACGTAGCTCTCTTTTTCAATTCTTCTGATATGTTATCCGAGTGTTCTATATTCAATGATCGGAATAATGACACAAAATAATTTAAGATCTAATGCTTAAGAGGTATAAATTTGTTTCCGCTTTCAGATCTACTGCGTAAATAGGTACACAATTTTGTTTCTGCTTAATTATGAATGGTGTTCTATATTCATGTACTAGATCCTGAATAAATTCTAACATGTGGTATCAGAGCGTGGTTGTGGTACATGATTTAGAACCCTAAATATTTTGTATTGTTAATAATTAAAAAAAATTATTTTGATGATCAATGGAGCTCTGTCGCTTTATTTAATTTGCTTCAATAGTCATGAGTTGATCGATTAGCTCATACGTTCAGTGACCGTGTTGATCGCATGAGTGTTACGGGTTCGAAACCCGCATTCACCAAAGCCTTCTGTTTCTGCCAATTTTTTTTCTCTTCTCTTCTGCGATTCAAAGCATAACACAACAATAGAAAAGCTTTCTTTTTTTTGGTCCCTTAACCCAGCCGCAAAGCTCTTCTCTTGCCGATTTCCTCAAATCATAACTCGCCCTCTCCTTTTCTCTATGCTCTTGTTCCCATTGGAGTTTCCTTATGGGTCTGGGTCCTTTGGGGTTTCTTCGAATCTTGGTTCTCCGATGGAGTCGGCGGTCGATTTTTCTGCCACTCCGTTAACTAGACTTCCTAGTGGCGTACTTTCCCCAACGAGTCCTCCGACCATGACCCTAACCGTGTCGGCACAACCCTCTCCTCTGCAATTGCCTCCATTGTCAGGGAATTAATTAGTTGGTAATGTTTTATTGATAGCAACTGGAATTGTTTTGGCTGACCTCTCTCTCACAGTTTCCAAGTATTCTATTAGTGTTCGTTTAGCTATTTATTTGAGAAATATTTGCACATAAAGGAGCAATTTCTGGTTGGGTTAATAATTGGATGGGCTCTGACCCATGGGTTCGAATCGGGTTAAGGTAGAGCGAGATTAGAGTTGGCTTTGCTTTGGCATTGGTTAGCTTTCAAATCTGGTGACCCAAATGATCACCTTGAATGGATTATGCAAAACTGTTCTGCTAAACTTTCAAACTCCCTCATTCAACGCAGTCCAACTGTTCGATGAAATGACCCAACTAAACTGTCGCATTTTTAGCATCGATTTGAGAAATTTACACTTATTGGTGAATTGTCATTGGACATGAAGATGCTTAATTATGTGCCTAAAATTTGGGTCAAAAAAGATTTTGTACAAATTAGTTTGTTCAAAGCTGCCCACCCAATGCTCGATGAAATGCCCAAACTAAATCTCAAGCACCATGGGCTGGGAAGTACCCCTCATGTTCAGAGGTTTTCTTTGCTTTATTGCATGTGCTGCCCTTGAGGACTATGTGTGGTGTTAGTGCTAGGCTACTGGGATCTGTGAAAGATCGGCATTCTTGTCGATGACGATCAACGTCTTTGTCGACTGAAGATCGACGTCCTGTGAAAAAAAAAAGGGAGGAAGAAGATGAGTGTCATGGGTCTCGAACCCACAACCGCGGAGCTCCCAACCTTGAAGTTAACCGACTGAACTAAGTCAATTGCTTGTCAGTTTCTTATGCGGGCAAATATCTAAATAAGCATGCTTATATTCATGCACATCATGATGTAGTTTAATTTTATTTCAATAATTATTAATATATGTGCATATTAATATTTAGGATGTTTATATATATATATATATATAAGTTAATTGCCAATTTATTATTTAGTGATATTAATTTTGTGATAAAATTAAATAAATAAATAATAAATATTTATTTTGCACATATATGAGATAATAATTATATGTTTAAAATTAAGGTATATTGTGTTTGGTACTTTGTATATATATATTTTTGAAATATATATTTATGTTTGGTATGTATTTTAATTTGGCTATTATAAATCTCTAATTAAAAATAATTTTATGGGTTGATGTGAGTGTTACCGCCAAAGTGAGACATTCATTGAAATTCGTAAAATTAATTTTAATTTTTTGCAAAGAGATAATTCCAAATTTATGTATTTAATAATCTGCCCAAATGGGGTTATTAAATGCATTGATTTTGGAAGAGTTTGTTGATATGAAAAAAAAATTTCAAATTAATGTATATAATGACCTGCCTAAAAGAGGTTATTAGAAACATTAATTTTGGGAGTGTTTGTTTGAATGAAAATTCTAAATTAAAGTATTTAATAACCTGCCCAAAGGGGGTTATTAGATGCATTGATTTTGGGAGGGCTTGTTGAGATGAAGCTATTTGTGCTTAGAGTTGCATTAGTCTAAAGAGTCTGTCTACCTAAAGGGGATAGATTTCTCAAAACTGGTGTGAACTTGATTGTGAGCTTTATTACTAGAACTTTTATTGCATGTGCATGTTTTGCCCAAAGGGGAATATGTAGTGATGCCAGAATTTTATAGATTAAATAAATTATAAATTTGTTTTTGTATATAACCCAATTCTAATACATACTTTTGTTTTGTGCAATCAGTCTTCTTTAGTTTCAATAATAGTACTGTAACTGTTGAACTTTTAACTAGCACAAACTTTAAGATGTGAAAATATGACATTCAGTTTGTTTTGAGAATGAGTGAGATTGATTTTATTTTTTTTTTAATGAAGATGAGCCTGCTAAACCCACTTGTGAGAGTAATATTAAAGCAAGATGAATTACATGTAAAGTGGGAGATATCTAATCATATTAGTCTTATGGCTATGAGACGAACTATTTCTGAATATTTTAGGAGTAGTTTTTCCACTGATATCACAACCAAAATTTTATTGCTGCTATTGAAAATAGATACTTTGTATCTGATAAGGTTGAGGCTAGGACCCTTATGAATTAGTGAACCAATATGAAATACAACCATAGTGGGTGTGTAAAGGATTACATTCTAAATCTGGTTTACCTTCAAACCAAACTTAGGGGTCTGAAACTTGATTTATGTTTCAGTTTTGAGATGAGATTGTATATCAGCTTAATATTGGAGTCTGAATTTTGTCTAATTATGGAGAACACTTTTTATGTTTCATCTTTGAGGAGAAACTTGTTTTCTGTTTCTGTTTTGGATAAAATTGGATATGATTTTGCTATTGGTAATGGTAGAGCCAATATGCTTTTAAATTCTAAATTGATTAGTGAATGTGTTTTGTTTGATAATTTATATAGATTGTATTTGGATGATGCTAGTGATTGTGATCCTTATTGTTGTGGTCAAATGATCCTTGATTAAAGAGAAATCTTTTTATTGTGGCACAAATGTTTAGGTCATATATCTAAAGAAAGAATTGGAAGACTACTGAAAGATGAAATTCTTCCTTCTATTGATTTTGAAGATCTAGATATTTGTGTAGATTGTATAAGAGGTAAATTGACTAAGAATAAAAAGAAAGGTGCTAATAGAAGTTCAGATCTTCTGAAGATTATCCATACTGATATTAGTAGACCTTATTCACCTACTATTTGTGGCAATAAATATTTTATTACTTTTATTGATGATTTTTCTCGTTGTGACTATTTATATTTGATAAACGAGAAATCTTATATCATTGAGGTGTTCAAAATTTTCAAAATTGAGATTGAGAAATAATGAGGAAAAGTCATTAAAATTGTGAGATATGATCATGGGGGTGAATATTATGACAAATATAATGAGATTGAGCAATATATGAGAGAGTTTGCCAAATATTTGTAATAGTGTGAAATAGTTACCCAGTATACCATGCCTGGTAGTCCTGAACAAAATGTTGTCGCTGAAAGGTCAATAATTCCAGATGATCATGAGGTCTATCTTGGTGAATGTGATTATAATATAGGTCATGTTATTAATCCTGTATCTTATGATGAGGCTGTTAATAGTATTTATTCTGAATTCTGGATTGATGCTATGAAAGATGAGATGACATCAATGAGTCATAACAGAGTTTGGGAACTAGTGGAACTTCCTTCTAATAATAAACCTATAGGTTGCAAATGGGTATTTAAAACCAAGAAGGATTGTAAAGGAAAGGTTGAGTAATTTAAAGTTAGATTGGTTGCTAATGGGTTTACACAGCGTGAAAGTGTTGATTATAATAATACTTTTTCTTTTGTTTCCTCTAAAGATTCCTTTAGAATAATTATGGCCTTGGTTGCTGATTGTGATTTAGAATTGTATCGAATGAATGCCAAGACGACATTCTTAAATGGTGATTTGGGTGAGAAAATTCATATTGAGCAACTTGAGGGTTTTAAAGAAAGTGGTAAAGAACACTTGGTTTGTAAACTAAAGAAATCTATTTATGGTCTTAACCAAGTTTCGTGTCAATAGTATCTCAAATTTGATGAGATAGTTACTTTACTTGGTTTCACCGAAAACAAGATAAATCAATGCATTTACCATAAGATTAGTGGGAGTAAATTTATATTTTTTGTTCTTTATGTTAATGATATTTTATTGGCCAGTAATGATATGGGGATGATTTGTGAAACTAAACTGTTACTCTCTAGGACTTTTGATATGAAAGATCTTGGAGAGACATCTTTTGTCTTGGGTATTGAGATTCGTCGTGATCGATCCCGTCATTTACTAGGTCTTTCTCAAAGGGCATATATTGATCGTGTGCTCAATAGATTTAATATGTAATCTTGCAAAGGTGGTGATACTCCTATGGTGAAAGGAGATAAATTTAATAAGGAGCAATGCCCTAAAAGTGATATTGAGAAACAAACCATAAATAATATTCCTTATGCAAGTATAATTGACAGCTTGATATACGCTCAGGTGTGTATAAAACCAAATATTACATATGTTGTTGGTATTCTTGGTCAATATCTTTCTAATCTTGTGTGAGATCATTGGGTAGCTGCTAAGAAAGTGATAAGATACTTGCAAAAGACAAAGGATTATATGTTGGTTTATAGGTGTATGGATGATGTTGAAGTGGTGGGGTATTCAAACTCTGATTTTGCAGGCTGTTAAGATAATATGAAATCCACTTCAGGTTATATTTTTATGCTTGTTGGTGGTGTTGTTTCGTGAAAAAGTGTTAAACAAACACTTACAACATCTTCTCTTATGCAAGTTGAGTTTGTTGCTTGTTATGGTGCTAGTACACAAGCTATATGGTTAAAGAATTTTATTTTTGGGTTGCTTGTGGTTGATTCTATTGCTAGACCACTTCGAATCTATTGTGATAATAGTGTTGTTGTGTTTTTCTCTAAGAGCAGTAAAAGTTCAAGTGATTCTAAACATATGAAGATTAAATATCTTGTAGTCAGATACTTAATAAAGAAAGGAGACATTGAGATTCAACAAGTTAGTACTGATTTGATGTTCCCTGATCCTCTAACCAAAGGACTTAAACCCATAATTTTGAAGAAACATGTTTGTAATATGAGTATTGTGGAGTCGTTTGATATGTTTGGTTAGTGAGAGTTTTTTTTTTATGTTTGTGATTGAATGTCTAAGTTAAATAACTTTGCTACATTGCTTATTCATATTTATATGAGTTGAGTCCTTTGTGGTTATTTGTTATGTGCATGTGCACATTCTATATATATATAACATGTTATAAGTTGTGCGTGGTGTGCTTAAGATTTGTGTGATTATCTTAAGCAGAGTTGATTTTCAATTGTGTTTTTTGAAACAAATTCTAAGACATTATGGTTAATATGCTTAAGAATGGTGTGATTATCTTAAGTAGGGCTGGTTTCCAATTGTGTTTATGGAAATAAAAGCTAAGGCATTGTGTGTGTATTTTCAAATGGAAATAACAGCCTTATTGTGAAGTCTTGTAAATTTCTCTTGCTCGTTAGAGCATGTGTGAAAGAGAAATGTTTGGAGGATTGACAAGAAAATAGTATATTGATCACATGTGAGTGCTATTTTCTAGCTACACTGCTATATCGGAATTCAGGTCGGTTAAGTTGTCAATATTTGTGACTATGGATTGGTACTATGTCAATAAGGGACATAACTACTATCATGATCCGATATTGATAATTTAATGTGGATAATATTGTATTTGAGGTGTCACTTTCAAAAAACTATATGTTTACCCCAAATCAATAAACTATATGTTTTCTAAAATTGTGTGGTCACACTTGAGTTTAAAGTATTCAGTCCGAGAGTCATTTTCAAAAATGTTTTCTTCAATAAAACATGAAAACACCATAATTAATATTGCCCAAGTGGGAGAATGTTGGAATTTTTATGTGGCTAATATTAATTATGAGTTTATTTTAATTATTTATAAAACGGACTGAATAATATAGTTTATTGATTTAGGGTAAACCCAATTAAAATGTGATCAATTGAGTTATAAGCTTGTGACACCTTTTGTGGGCCGATATGGAAGACGGTCAGTGTAGGTTTATTTTAACATAGACCTGTGATGTGTGGACTTGTTAAAATATATTATAAATAGGCTAATTCTCCTCTCCTGCCTTCATAATATTTGACAATCCTAGTTGTTACACTCATCGTAGTCGTCTTGTGGGAAGGTCAAAGAGAGGAAGACGTAGCTCTCTTTTTCAACTCTTCTGATATGTTATCCGAGTGTTCTATGTTCAGTGATCAGAATAATGACGCGGAACAATTTAGGATCTAATGCATAAGAGGTATAAATTTGTTTCCGCTTTCAAATCTACTGCGTAAACAGGTACGTAATTTTGTTTTCGCTTAATTATGAATGATGTTATATATTCATTTACTAGATCCTGAATAAATTCTAACAACTAAAACAAACATCTCTTTAATTGTCCTAGATAGTATATTATGTGAAATAACCTCACATAGTTGAGAACTATGGCAGTGATGGTAGGTGATTGTAGTTGAGAACTAATTGTGAATCTTAAAAAAAATTAAACAATTAGTTTTGATTCGAAAAAATGTCAAATATCAAATTAAATTAAAATTATAAAAAATTGTATAAATTTGATTATTCAAATTTTTAGTCAATTAATTGATTGATTAATAAAAAAAACATATAATATATATATATGTGTACGACTAATTTAGTTAACTATTGATTCTTTATGAAAATTAAAAAATTCAACTAATAACTCAAAAACCATTAAAATAAAAATCAAAATAATTGAACCTATTAATTGAAATTTTCAAACTGATTTTGATAAGTTTTCTAGCCAGTTTATTATTATTATTATTTTTAATCTTTTTGCTCATTCCTAGTTATGAAAATGATGCATCGATGGTGAAAAAATGAAAAATTTCTAGATTTTATGATTTACACTCACTCTCTTCAATCTTTCCACATCTTTTTATTTTTTTTTTAAAAGAAATTCGAGCATTTTTCATGTGAAGATAAAGATATAGTGTGGCATTAAGAGGGGAAAAAAAAGAGAGTTGCAACAGAAGAAGATTTGCTCTTTAGGGATAAATTTAGATTGTGTGATTCTGGTCTTCAATTTTTTGGCGGAAGAAAAAAAATATTTCTATCATTATAAAAAAAAAATTGGTTGATTTGCAATTTTAACTTTTAATGCTAAAGAATGAAATTTATAATAGAAAGATTTAATAATATAACAAAGTAAATAAAAAGACAATAATAAGTAAAATTTTAAAAGAAAGATGCATGAATTAGTTAATTATGCAAACGCATGTAAATAAAATTTGTTAAAAAAAATTATGATTATTATTGGACGACCCTTTAATTTTCAAATGCAATTTTTCCCCGTATATTGGGATTCTTGCAAGAGAAAGAATTGGAAATATATAATATTATCACTATATTTATGAAAATAAAAAAAATACCTAAAGAAGACATTATTATTTACTTCAAAACAAAAATTAATAGAGATAAAATTGCAGAAATAAAGGAAATGTAGTGAACTAAGTGGAACAGAAGAGCAAGCCAGCGTTAACAACTATGGTTTGGTCCAGCTGCAGAAATAGAAAAAGTAACACGCCAACGACGACAAAGATTCTTTAACTAATAAGTGGACCTTCCTTTCCCTTGATTTGATCATAATAGAATCCATCCATCCGTCCATCATCAACCCATACTTCTGATTTGATTACAAAGCAGAAGGGAATAGGAATCATGATTCAGATTCTTTTCCCTTTCTCCGATTCCACATTGCGTATGCCTTTCGTCGTCTTCCTCCTTCTCAGCCTCTGCTTCATCCCTGCAATCCGATCTGATGACGAGGACGATCGGTGCAGACCCACTTCCTGCCCCGTCAAGTGCTTTCGGACTGACCCGGTGTGCGGGGTCGATGGCGTTACCTATTGGTGCGGTTGCGGCGACGCCCGGTGCTCGGGGACCAAGGTCGCAAAGAAGGGATTCTGTGAAGTTCGGAACAACAATGGGGCGGCCGCTCAGGCTCTTCTTCTTCTCCACATTGTTTGGTTAATCGTCCTTGGTTTCTCGCTCTTGTTTGGCCTTTTCTGATTTTCCTCTGTAATTCATTCCATCATTTTGTCTTTTCTTATTGCTTTTTTTTTTAATATATATTAATAGCTATTTTATTAAATAATATTTCATTTTGATCTTTTAAATATAGACAATATATTTTTCATAACATATATATTTATTATAATATATGATGTTACTGTCATTAATAGCGTCACATGTATGATTATATTTGATTTTTTTTTTAAATTCTGCATAAAATTTAATTGCATGTTCTTTATTTTTTATAGGATTAAATACATAAATATTTTCTGAACTTTTTCATATTATATTACTTAATTTTCCATTTAAGCATATTATATTGAAATACTCTTTTATTTTCATTCCGTTGAATTCTATTAAAATTTCTTTAAATCAATATAAAAATGCATTTTATCTTCATTTTTATTTTAATTTTCACATGACTATCATTGCACAAATTTTAATTACATAAGCAAACATAAATTTAATTATATAATTAAGTATTTATTTTTAATTTAAATATATTTACATAATCCACCACTTGAACTTGACTATATAAGCATTTATGTGAAACTCAGGTAAATTGATTCACCACCTATATTATCATATGAGTACATTTTAACATGTAACATATAAAATTCTAAATATATATATAATCATAATATGTAAATATAAATATATAAATAAATTTTAATTAAATATTGTATTTTATTTTTAATGTGCAACATAGTATTTTAAGTCATAATTTTATTCTCTAAGTATTAATAAAAAAATATTTCATTATATTAACTTTAAAATAACGTAAAGCTCAAGCCAATATAATATATAGAAATTAAAAATAATTTTTAATAAATTAATAATTATTAATATAATTTTTTTAGTATGTTGAATTTCACAAGCTACTCTTTTTATTAGTTGTTATCGGATATTATATATAACTCTATTAAAATAAATATTTTAAGTATTTTAAAAATTTTATAAAAATTATAACTTTAAATAAATCTCAAATATTTTTAATTGTAATCTCAAATAGATTGTTCTATTTGAGAGTTTTTTATAGACAAAATATATTATTCTTAAACTAAAATATATAATACTTTATAATTTTTTTAAAAAATTATATATCATAGTAAATATGTTAAAAATATTTCAAATAAAATTTTGAAATTTTGTTTTTGGTTAAGAAAATTTGTTATTTGAAATTCTCAAAACTCTGAATCAAATTATCAAGTGTGTGATAAGATGACGATATTTAGTTCGTGGTATGGTAACACAAAAAATAGTAGAAATTGATTGAGAGAAATATTGATATTTGGAGAATAAACTGAATATTTTTATTAAAACATGAAAGGATTACATGATTCTTAAACTATTTATACTAGAAACACAACAAACTCTCTTCAAATAAACATCAATGGTTAACAAAAAAAATCCTAATAGAATAAAGTAAAATACTTTTTTATTTAACTCTCCCTACTGACTTATTCAATAAAATAGGAACAGAAAAAATGACAAGTTTATGACAACAAATAGCAAGTAATAAGATGCACTAAGAATTTGTAAGACACCCCCTTAGTGCATACTTACAATTAAGAACTCCAAGAGTAGCTCTAAAACTCTTAAATTTAGGCTTAGCTAAAGCCTTTGTGAATATATCTACAATTTGATTGGTAGTATGAAGTCCTTTCAGCTTTTATTTAAAACTTTCTCATGAATAAAGTGATAGTGAACATTAATATATTTTGTTTACTTGTGAAAAACCAAATTTAAAGCAAGTTTGATGGCACTCTTATTATCACAATGGATTGGCACAACATAACTAACTTTAGAAAAGATGTCTCCCATCAAACACTTAAACCATATGCACTTTTGTGTAACCACTGTTGCTGCCATGTATTCAATTTTAGTATCGGACAAGGCAACAATGGACTGCTTCTTGTTGAACCAGGAAATAATAGTTGAACCCATGCTAAAATAATACCTTGAAGTTGAATGTCGATCTCTTCCATCACCTACCCAATCTGCATCTATAAATCCCGTCAACAGAAAATCATTGTCCTTTTTGTACAGAAGACCATAAGCAAGAGAACCTCTTATCTAAAGTAGGATTCTTTTAGCAGCATCTAAATGATGAATTCTTGGACTTTGCATGAACTAAGAAATAATACTAATAGCATATAAAATTCCTAGTCTTGTGATAGTTAAATAAATTAAACTACCAACAAGTTGTCAAAACCTGATAACATCTTTCAATAACTTCCTTTTTTTTTTTTAACTTGAGATGTGTCTCCATAAGAGTAGCCATTTCTTTTGACTCCCCTATACCAAAACGATCTAAAAGGTCTTTGTATATCTTCTTTGAGATATAAAATAGCCTTGATCAGATTTGTCCACTTTTAAGCCCAAAAAATAACCAACTTCACCTAAGTTCTTCATTTCAAATCGAACTGACAAATCATTCCTCAAACGAGAAATTTTAGTTTCATTATCTCCAATTATTATCATGTCGTCCACATATAATAAAATCACCAAGTGCATTTTTTATTTTGATTTTATAAATAAACAAGAATCTAAATCAGAAACTTTAAATCTACAAAAGATTAAGTATTGAGCAACTTTACCATACCAAACATGCGGTGCTTGTTTGAGGCCATACAATGCCTTCTTCAAGCTACAAACATAGTCGATAAATTACTTGGAAATGAATCCTTGTGGTTGTTCCATTAGTACTTCACAATCTAACTCACTATAAAGAAATGTGTTCTTTACGTCAAGTTGCCACAGTTTCCAACTTCTGTAAGCAACAAGAGAAAATATTGATCTAACCATAACCATTTTTGTTACTAGGCTGAAAATCTCCTAGTAATTCATCCCATAGCTTTGAGAAAAACCACAATTTATGAGGTGTGCTTTGTATCAGTTAGTTGTGCCATCTAATTCCTTCTTTAGCCAATAAATCCATTTGCAAGTGACCAACTCATAATTTTTTGGCTTTGGCACGAGCTCCCATGTCTCATTCTTTTCTAGAGCTTCAATTTCTTTTTGAATTGTTGATTCCCATTCTGGATAGCCCTTAGCTTCTTCGTAACATGTTAGTTCTTTTTCATTTAGTGCTATAGTAAAAAAGTAAGATGCCACTGTGCAATGATTAAGTTGTACTTCATAATCTTTGAGGTACTTTGGTTGCCTTTTATTTCTTATTGATCTTCTAATTATTTGTTTGTTATCTTCTAAACTTGAAGCATTTGACATTGGAACTGCAGATTCCTCACTTCTTTGACTACTAGGATCACCATTACAGGAAGCTTGTTCATTTGTTTGAGAAGATAACAATAAATCATCTTGATCATCATCAAAGCTAATATTTTGGGCAATTGAATTATGAGATGAACACAAAGAAGACACCTTAATAGAACATATCTAGAAGTGACAAATTTCTTTCTCTATGGATCCATGCACCTCTATCCTTTCTTACATGAATCATAACCAATAAAAACACATTTCTTTGCTTTCGGGTCTAGTTTGGTTCTATTATTTTTAGTAATATGGACATAGAAATAGAACCAAACACCTGAAAATAATCCACATTTGGTTTTTACGTTATACAAGATCTCAAAGGGAGCTTTTTCCTTTCCTAGCAATGATGGCAGCCAATTTATTACATGACATGCACAATTAAATGCTTCTACTTAACGCTTTTGAGGAAGATTTTTGTCACGTAACCATGAAAGACTTGTTAAAGAGAGATGTGCCAAATTCCTTTCTACAACACCATTTTGTTGATGGGTGCTAGGACATGTCATTTGTCATTGAATAACATTGTTGTCACAGTATTGGAAGAAGTCATTTGACATGAACTCACCAGCACGATTGCTTCTTAAGCATTTTAGCTTTTGCACAAACTCCTTTTCCACCATATTTTTGAATTCAACAAATTTGGATAATGATTCACTATTCTCTTTCAAAAAAATACACTCAAGTGTACCGAGATTGGTCATTTACAAGTGCCATGACATAATGATAACCACTTTAGCTTATAGTTTTTGTTGGCCCCATCAAATTTGTATGAATCAATTCAAATAATCCTGACCTATGATTAGATGAACTCTTAAAAGGAAAGCTATGTGATTTGTCGTATTGGTAACCTTGATAAACCACATCCTCGTGCATGTTTTTAAGAGTTGGCAAGCCATCTAATAACTTCTTTAAGGAAATTTGTTAGAGCATTTGATAGCCTAAATGACTTAGTCGAGTATGCCAAATAGTTGCATTGTTAGATTGGCTAGTCTTCTTCACATACGCCTCCCCTTCTGACATAACAAATAAGGAGTCTTTCTTTTAAGAAAAAGACATCATCACATTCTGAATTAAAATTCTTAGCCATTTGCTTAGCTAATGCCTCTTGGTTGCAGAGTAAGCTTTTTAATTCTTTAACTAATGGTTGTTTCTCCCATCCCTGAATGGATGCAATAAAGGACATGTATTCCTTCTTCAATCCATGAATGAGAAATCTTTGTAGAGTAGCATCATTAATCTTTTTATCCAGATCTAGCTCATAGAGTTTGGCTTAAATATTTTTTATGTGAAGGAAATATTTTAAGATTGACATACCTTCTTGCTTCAACATTGCCAACTCATTTTCCAAGAGTTGTAGTCTTGTTATATTCTTCTTAGAGAATAGTCTCTCAAGACTATCCTAAACTTCCTTTGGTGAACTAACATCATGAACATGATCAATGAACTCCTTGCTAATTGATGTTCTTAGGGAAAATAATGTATTCGCACATTTTTGTTGGGTTTTATAGAACAAACGCAATGAAAGATAAAAATTCTCTATAAAGTATCCTATTAAGGATCTATGTGATTTGATTAAATCGAAGGAAAAAGAGTGCAAATCTTACCAATTCAGACGTAAGATCACAGATTTGTTGGAAGACTAAAAGGGGGTTTACATTGGTAGCATCCTACCTCGAGCTTTAAGTTGGATCAAGGTTTCACCAAAGGGTGATCACCCTCTCCAGGTATCCATATGAATAGGTTACTTTCAAAATGTGTGTGTGATAGCACTAGGGTTTTTCTTATGTTTTCTGAAGGAAAATGTGAATACACTCTTTCATACATAAAACCATAAAAACATGTATGCTTATATATGTCTTAACCGTTAAGATATTTTATGTCAACTCTATATCTTAAAAGATATAGATAATATCCTATTTCATTTTAACTTTCTTAAAACGAAATAGTTATCTAATAATTTAGATAATATCTATAATTATCTTAATTATAAATAGAGAGTAGTAAAAATTCAATTTCATTTTGCGTTTATTTTATGTGTGCAACTCTGTAAGTTCACATAATGTTGGCAGTGACCCAAAACTTATTTCTGATCCACAAGTTATAAGTGGCTTTTAGCAAAACATTATCACTACCCAAATTATGGAAGGTTAATAATATGATCTAGTCTATTTCACAAATAGTATTATAATCCTTTTGTCACATTATATTTTAATTGAATATAAGACATGAATCATGTCATCCTTATATATTTCAATTCTTTCACAATCTCTAAGTATACTAATGTAAAATGACATTGATAACTTTTATTAATTCATTACTACATGGTTATGCAATCTCTTTAGTCTAATTTATCGAGGGCCCAAAGATATATTTCTCATAAATATATAAGGGACAAATTCATTTTTAATCACTCATATTCCTATATATGATTTACTCTATGTTCAATATTAGTTTGTATGATCATTTGATTAAAAATAATGTTAGATTATATCAAGATATGAATAGTATTAGAATATATTGTGATTTTCAAGTTAAAAGATTAAGTTAATATTATTGCATAAGAATCATTTATGACTATTAATACATGTAGTGTTCTTATACAGAGTCGATTCAATACAATGTTTCTTAAACATGTATTTATGTGTTTGACTTAATATCACATAGTAATGACTAGTAAAATATAGTTATCAATCAAAATACATACTAATCTTTTTTAATTATTATTCCAACAATAATGATCGACTAGGGACAACTTGATGACATTTGGTAAATGAACTATTCATGAAATTTATCATTTAGCCATAAATAAAAGAAATATTTAATAAAATTGTAACTATGACATTATCAAGAAAATTTCCTTTACAAGTATTGGCCTAAAACACATAACTAATAATTTAATCTTTCATTTCCTTTGTGGCTCAACATTTTTAGGAGTGTCAGCTGAAATTTCATTAAAACCAAAAATCAGTTTCCAAAGATCTTGACCTTAAAGAAAGGCCTCCATACACATTCTCCAATACTTGTAGTTTGTGCCTACAAGTTTCTCCATACCATATTGTGTGTTAGAATTGCTTTCCCATTAATTTTCATTCTGAGTTTCAATCGTCTCCAACAAAATGAACTTGATAGATAAGAAAAGTGAAAAAATAGGAGTCTCAACTAGGCATTGATATCATAATACAAAAAGAGCAAAAATTGACTGAGGGAAATACTGATATTTAGAGAATAAACCGAATATTTTTATTGAAGCATGAAAGGATTACATGATACTGGAACTTTTTACACAAGAAACATAACAAATTCTCCTCAAATAAATAACAACTGGTAACAAAAAAAATCTTAATAGAATAGAGTAGAATACTTTTTAATTTGACTCTCTCTACTGAATTATCCAACAAAATATGAACAAAAAAAAGTTTATGACAACAAATAACAAACGGTAAGATGCATTAAGAAATTGTAAGATGCGGGACTGATTTCATGAAAAATTTAGCGTTGGATGAAGATTTTAAAACTTTCAGACTTTAATCCAATACTAATTAAATTAACAATAAGGGATGTCATAGGAGTGAGTGACAGCAACTTTTTAATTTGTTATTAGCCTTAAATTTTCTGTATGGTTTTAAAATAATGATTTCAAATTCATCTTGGAGAGCAAAACTCTATTCACAAGACTCAGTATCCAAAATCGTGCTTAAAGAAAGCAAGCTTCTTGCCACTTAATCGAGCTACAATTTTATGGTTGAGTTAAAAAAGAGGGGAAAAAAATTACAATGATTCTACTAGCCTCGTAAATATTTGGGTCTCCCGGCGATCTGGTAGATCAAAGAAGATGGCTTTTTTAGCATCTTGCAGGACAGTGTATGGAGCAAATTTAAAGGCTAATGTCTACCTATTTGTGATAGGATTGAATCAATAATGTTTAATTTTTTAGGTGTTCCACTGGTGTAGTTGGAAGAAACTGGGTTAATCAAAGAAAGAGGGTGGCTTTGGCTTTCGGCATCTTCAACACTTAAAAGATAACCAGGATGGCGCTTGATGAAAGAACGAAGATTCATTGCTGGCTTAAGTGTTTAAGTCAAGATATTATTCCTCTTGTTCCTTCATGGAAGCTCCTACATAACCCTCCCTTCATTTGGTGTAGCTTGTGTGATTAAAGATCTCTTCTCGATGGATTATCTTTATAGTAGTTAGAAATGGCGCTAATGTCTGCATTTGGCAAGATAGGTGGTTCCGCTTCAAAATGGTGGTAAGGTTTGGAGCCTAGTTTCCCTTCTTCCTTATCATGCAGCGGTTGACTCATTATTTGTGGATGGTGCTAGGCTTTGGAACCAAGGCCTAATCCGCTACCCTTATGCCTTTTGAAGTGGAGCAGATTTTGGGCCGTCCCCTTTCATCTTGACGAGCTCATGATGTACTACGATCGAACGCTACAATGGACAGACAATTCTCTGTGAAAAGGCTTATCATTTCCAAATCAAGCTGCTCCAATCGTCGAAGCTCTGGGACTCTGGTGATATGTTGCGATGCTTTATGCACCTTCCCATGGAAACAGTTCTTCCTACGTGCTTTCGCAACAGTATTTTGCAGTGTCCTTCCTGCAGCTTACTCATTGAGTAAACACGGTGTTCGGTCAAAGCTGTAGATGAGTCAGAGACGGAATTGCCTTCATTACAGGTGTAGCTTGTGTGTTTAGGTGTAGGAGCCGTGCTTCTTGAACATAAACCTTTATCAGCAGGTCCATTCTTTTGCCCACTAGTTTTGCTCTCTTAGAGATTTTGCATGTTAGTGTGGTCGATATGGAAAAGCCGTAATGCTTTATGTTTCCAGGATGAGGCTCTTGCTCACAAGCCTGGATGGGTAAATATGAAACCTGCCCACCACTTGATGAGTAGACATACAAATCCTTTTTAATTTCTCATGATTTCTGCAACTATATTATCAAGAAAAATTATCTAATTTCATATACAGCCACATTAAACTTAAAAAGGATTTGAAACACATCCACAATCACTGATGCTAATGTCTACCATATCTCAGTTATTTTCCCCTCTTTTGCAGGACACAAAAAAATTATGTCTGAATAAATGTATAGCCTGACAAACAACAAAACCTAAATGCAAAAAATCCTGCTCAGTTTGTGGATGAGTAAAGTATAACCAACTCTGTGTCCTTTAATGTTCCAAAACAAATTCTAATCTCTTTTCCTGGGGCTCTGAAGTGAAAATCGAGGCTCACCAAGGTCATTGGATTCAACTGTCATGCTGTTGTTGCTAGTTTGTCCAGAGGAAACATTGTGCTTCGTGCCTTGCACCAACTTAGGAGAAGACTCGTGAGAACTATCATTTGAAACATTGCCAAGAAGGCTTTTATACATGGTTAGAGCTTGAGCCATTATATTAGCCGGATTTGCAGTAGTGCTAGGAAGCAACATTGTTGTCCCCTAACAAAAACATTGGAGCACACATGAGAAAATACTTCAGCCAAATTTAAACCAATTGCACATCAACCAAACACTAAGAAACATTATTGAATAGGCCCTTTACCTCCTTGGCAATATTACCGAAGGCATGAATATATTGCTCGGCGATCTTCAAACTTGCTGCCTACACATATCACACCACAATGTTAAACATTGATTAACATTGAACATGGCATAGTTGATCTGTCCTTGCGTTAGTTTACATGCATAAATAAAAAAAACTTACAGTACACAGTATCTACAGCCTTGCATTCAAAGAACCAAACTGTTTTGCCAATTAAAAGAAATATGCACTTTGTACAGATTGACTTTGCAAAGAAAATTTAGAAGACTGCACCTCTGCTCCAATATCCTCAAATCACCAAAATATAGCACAAAGTTTTGCTCAAACTTTGATGCACATACTTCAAATATACATCTTAACTGTTATGAATCCTAATCCAATTTCAGTTATTAAGTAGCGGTTAATGTTTAATTAGTTTATTCTTAGTGTCTTTGTATTTTGTATCACAAGTCCTAATTGAATTTGCATTTTTAGTTATCCTTTGAAGGGGAACGAAGTTAGTTCAGATACTAGTTATCCAATCAGTAGTAGAGAGTTTTTTCACTTTCTGAATTGTACTATAAAGTTTGGAAGTAAAGAATTAGTTTTTCAAAATTCCAGTTCTTAGTTTTCAAGAGATCCAAGAGTTCTCTCTTAATGAGCCCTTTTATCCTTTAGTGTTTATTCCAATTAATCAAGACAGGTAAGAAAAGGCAGAACCACTGCTCTACACAATATGCCAAGCAATCTAGAATTTGATTTCTCAGTTGTTGGACCCATAATGAGTTCCAAATCCTGGGATAACATTGTTGCAGCAGGTTGACTGTGGAGGTACAAATGCTATTTCAAATTTGAGATAAGCAGATAACAGAAAATGTTCCACTTCAAATTAAGCAACCCTATTTCAGATTAGTTATAAGCAGTAGGTTCTACATGCATGCTGTTTGACTTTCTAAAATCCAAGCATGTCCTAATACAGAGCCCAAAAGACACTGCAAGATTAAGACGTCAAACCCTATGCAACCAACCTTTTTAAATCCACCCTTCTCTACACTGATATGCATTTTTCAAATTGCATTCACTGGGTAATATGTGAAATCAGTATCAGGCATGAAACAATCTTAAAGATTAGACTTGCTGACATCTGGTTTTCTGAAGATAAAATAAGCCTGAGAAATTCAGAAACCATCTCATGATGGAGAAGAAATAAACGGTAACACATAATATTGTTAAAACTGAAAGCCACTAGAAACTCAAACTAGGGGGCCAAACACTAACCAACTACATGCATATTTTGACACTCAGCATCCACAAGAGGAAACCAGTGCCAGTTTTGCTGATATAAGATTTAGTGTAATAAAGTTTCTGGCAAGTTCAGCTATATTCATTAAGAGGCCAGAAGGGGGGGGAAGAGAAGTTGACCAAAGTTAAGAGTCCATTCAAACACAATCATGAGAATTGCAGGCACCTCACCTCTATTCCCCCATTTTCCTCGAGGGCTCGTGATACCACAGCAAGTCCTTCGGCTGTTGCTTGTGCTTTAGCACGAATGGATTGTGCCTCACCTGATAAAGAATCATTGCGAAATAACTATTTGGTAGGGATTAGGGAATGAAAATAATTGCCTGAAACACGAGGGTCAACATTAAGAAAAGCCAAAATATTCAATTAATTCAACAGTAAGATTAAGCCAAAATATGCAATGATCAGCTCAGTTTGGTTATTCCAGAAAATCTAATGTCTAGAAAATCAAAATCTTAGGTACTATCAATGACAAGGCCATTGTGAGAACAATGACATGGTATGCTACAATAACCTGGTAATACTTGATTGATGTAGAAGCATAACTAACCTTCAGCTGCCAGAATCTGTGCAGTCTTCTTACCATCGGCAATATTAATGTTGGACTGTCTCTCTCCTGTTAAATAAGGATTGCAAATAGGATAAATCTAAGATATTGTAACACAAAGTAGAGCATCAAGCTAATTTACTACCTTCAGACTCAAGAACTTGAGCTCTTCTTTTACGTTCTGCTTCTGCCTGCATCTCCATAGCCACTCTCACTCCACGTGGTGGAGAAATATCCCCTGAAAACAAATTCCTGTGAAACATATAGAATATATGAAATAATAGAATATGGGGAACAATATGTTGCTGAAAACAGAACTTATTTCATAACGGAGGCACTGAAGACCCCAGTCCTTTGCAGCCACATTGATAGCTTCCTGCAAAACAATTAAAAATTATAACATCATTTCTTCTTCTTTTTTTTTTTTTTTTTTTCCTGCGTGCTTAACAGTCGGTTAGCAGAATTTGAACTATTTATCCAAGTAAAGCTTAAAAATTATTGAACCTACATACCACAATCTTTTCATTAAGAGTGTCCCTTTCCTCAAAGGTCTTGTCAAGGGTAATTTTTCCGAGTTCACTGCGCATGGTGGTCTGAGCAAGCTGAATGACAGCGTAGATGGGATTCTCCACACCATAAGAAGCCAGTTTAGGGTCCACAATCTAATCAAGCCAGTCATTGTCTGTTAGACGTCGACTGATTGAGAAAATAGAGGGGAAGAGGAGAGGAAGAAGAAGAGAACCTTGACATAAAGGACGCCGTCGATTACAATGCTGACATTATCCTTGGTAATAGCAGACTGGTCAGGGATAGGAATGGCCGCTTCCTTCAAGGAATGAACATAAGCGATCCGGTCCACAAATGGGATCAAGAAATGGATTCCGGATGGAAGCGTTTTTACATACTTCCCGAATCGCTCGATCACAAAAGCCTTCTTCTCTGGCACAATCCGGATGCCCCAGTTCACAGGGGGGCTAATCTCATAACTAGATACAATACTTTTTTTCAATTAATCAACAGAAACCCACAAAGGAAAAAAAAAAAAATTTGATGGTGTTTGGAGTTGTACCTGTAGCTTGGATCCCGGCTGGTGCGTAGATGGCGAACCGAGATGGTGAAACGTAGAGAGTGTTGACTGAGAATCGACGGCGATGAGGATTGGCTGTGACTGTGGGTGAGGTAAATGAGGGATCTCACCCCCTTGTTGACAAGCAAGTTACTTCCCCTCCACAACATACAATTCATCTTCGTCTTCTTCCAGCTCGCGACTCGTTTGCTGTATATATTCGCAATCCCAGAAATGATAATTTAAAAAAAAAATTGAGGTTTTTGTACTGAAAAGTAAAATCAAATAAAGCCCTAGTTAAACCTTTCCGAGCAAGCAAAAAGCCAACCCCAAACAGTTCTCTGCAAGAACGAACGACGAGACGTCTAGCTAATAATACGACATAAAACTTTTTAATATAATCGGCCAATTTGGCCTCTTAATTTTTCCAAATCAATCTAAATTAAAATTTTGAATTTATTTAACATCCAAACTTGGATTCTAAAAATAATTAAATTTTAATTTTTATGGAAATATTAAAAAATTAAAATTTTATATTTAAATACTTATAAAAATTATAAAAAGAAAAAAATCGTAATATTCTAATATAAAAAAACAAAGTAATCATGTTGATTCATCTTGCAACTCTTTTCTCTTATTATAAATAACCAAATTTCCTATAAAAAAATATAGTATGTTTTAATTATATATTTATCTTTTTTATATAACTTTCAAAATTTTATATTATTTCTCTCTTGGTGTATATATATTCAGTATATTTTTTGTATCAACTCATGTATAAATTGACACCAAATATTTTTATAAATTTTTTAAATAAAAAGTTAATGTTTCACATGTTTTATGCCATAATAAAAACATATAAATTATTACTTATTTTAAACATTAATTTTATTAATTATAATTGTGTTGTACAATTGTTATCATTATTTTGAATTTTTTATTTATAGTATATCTATATTTTATATAAAAGTATGGATAGCTGAAAATATTTAAATGGAGAAAACATTTTTTCAATTTCATAATTAATTTGGATATCAATATATAATTGATAATAATTACACAAAAATTATCAATTCTATTTTTTCCCCCTTTCTAGAGTAAAAAAACTAGACTAAGAAAAATAAATTCTCAATCTTGCAATATTTTTTCTCTCTTAATTTTATAAGTAATATTGTCAAAACTAACATCCCCCCAAAAAATGTCAAAACCAAATATATAAGCAACATTTGGAAAACTCAACTCAACAAGAATAAATATTAAATAGTATATGTGTATATATATATATATATATATATATATATATAATTTTATACAATATCATATCATTTGTCCAATCATTACATTAGACAACTCAATATTATTGTTGTCCCTAGGCACCAAGAAGGAGAGGTTGAATTGGTGTATAAAAATTTAAAATAAAGATGACGAGAGGAATAAAAAATAGTAAGGACACAAAGATTTTATAGTGGTTCGGGCAAAACAATCCCTACGTCCACTTCCCAATCACTCAATTGGGTATTTTACTAAGTCAATGGTGTTTTCAAGCTCACACACAATTTACTACAACTTGTGTTTTAATGGCTAACACACAACCTTACAATAAAATGTTTTCTAGGCTAACACAAAACCTCACTCAAGTGTTTTAGCAGACTAACACTAAAACCTTTCTTAGAGTGTTTTGATAGGCTAACACAAAACCTTACAAACTGGTGTTTATTGCTCACACCTAACAAATGTAAAGAAGATGAAGAAAATGAGTAGCAAAGACTTAAGAGCTTTCAATGCTTGTAATAAATTTGTTAGCAACCTTCTTCATGGCTGTTTGG